>FR989901.1:1080501-1316340 GCA_905404115.1 Pheosia gnoma | reverse complement strand
TTTCTTATTGGATCATATCAGCTGAGGGCTTCTTCCAATCCAGTTGTAGAGTTAGGGAAAATAACGTCAATTAGAATGCCCCTAATATGTCTGTACAACATAAATGATGTGACTTTGCCTTGTATGTATTATCAAGAACCCTTGCCTGTTAAAATACATGCTTTTAAAACAATGTTTTTATAATGTATGAATGTGAATGAAAAGATTTGTTATCAATTGTGGTTCTTAATTCTCTCAAACCGTGTATGAAGTCCATTCTGCACAATCATGTTTATAAACATTATACCTGAGTGCAGATGCATCGCGTTGAATGTACCGATGCAGCCGCGGAGACGATGCTCCTTGCCGATCTTCCAGGTCACGAACAGAGGACTGGGGAAACATTCAATTCAGTGACATTTAAATTTGAAAACTTTGGAATTTTATCATGTTGCATAGATTAATACAATAACCGTTATCCATAGAATCAATTATTACATAATGCAGTATAGAAGAAAAAATATATTATTCAACTTTATTCCTATAATTATATATTATTATATTTATGACAGATCTAGTATCATATAAAATATGTATGCCACTAACAAAAACTATAATGATAGATCATGTCTATACATTATCAAATAAATATCAAGTCCTAGATCTATGCCATTGATATATGATAAAGTATATAAGATCCCCTTTAACAATTTAGACAGTCTGTAACATTTCAAGTGCATAACTATTGCACTGACCACAACTGTAATGAATTTCAACTTTATATTATAGTCATAAAGAGTATATTTGCATAGACTTTTACATCTCTATCACCTAGATAGTAGTATAATTATCGCAAACAAAAAACAAAACTGTCTTTGTGTGGGGTGTTATAAATGAATAGAAAATCCCAGTATGCCTAGCATAAAACAGTTTAGTATGTAAATTCAGTGAAAGTCAAACTCACCTTTATTTGTAACAGGGATAGGTAAAAATATGGTCTTATTCAAAATGATGAAAGGCTTTATTCATAGCCTGACCTCATTTAGAACAAAAGATGAGGAGGAAGCTAAACAAAGCAAGTCCTCAAGGGTTGGAATAATGGCTTTCTATAATCGTACTTGCGCAACTAAAGTATACTTACTAGGCCTCGTTAGTGAAGTTTGGTGTCTGCGGTGGGTCCATACTGTGCAACTGAGAATACAACACATCGAAACAAAAGTAACACATATCAGGAATAGCCACAGTCTCTTTGTAACCATTCAAAGGTCGCTCTATACTATTACTGTACGAGTTGTTCAATTTCTGTTTTTTAGTACCACAGCATACTGACGACATTTTGATTGCTTTTAAAAGTTAACTACTTAATTCTACGAAACAAAGCAGTCTCAAAATCTTTGATATAAACGAAACTAAACACTCGTTTTCAACTTCCATAGGTTTTGAAACCACAGACTATAAGCACTTCTTTCATAGGAATCATTATTGACAGAATGCCACATGCCGTACGAAGCATCTCTAGTTCGTCTGTAGCTTGCTATGGTAGCATTCCATACCATATCGTTATTTTCTCTTTGCACATTGCTTTTGCGGATGGCAGTATTGTTAAGGTTATATAGGAACCGCGAAATTCACAAAACATTTGGATCATTATCCAGTATAAGGGTCGTAAACGGTTCTGTTTTCTCCTCCATGGAATGAGTCCTCAAAACTTGTCGATTATTATCTTAAGTCGAACAAGTAATACTCTGCTACTCTATGGTTACCGTCTAAAATTTTGGACTATACTTACTGTAAAAAAAATATTAAAAACAGTTTATGGAGCGATGGCTGTCATTGTGGTTTATTTTACTATGATAGAAAATAAGAAAAGAAGCTTCGAGTGCACATAAAATGAAGATATTTTCGTGAATCATGTACACGTTTTATAACTTCCCTGTAGTTATAAGTGAAATGATTATATATCTGTATTTAGAACCATTAGTGATGTTTAGTGAAAAAGCTTGTTAGAGTTTGACGATGGCGTCTGATGGTGAAATTTCGTGTGCGAATGATCCTAATTTCGCTGTTATTTACTCATTCTTGAAAACGTTCGGCAAGTTGTACGGTTTGGATGTGCCTACCATAGCTAAATTACAAGAGTGCATCGAGGACACCGAAGAAGGTGGGACAAGTTCGTATATTCGTCATTCCACATCATAAACAAACATCTTATAAGTTTTTTGTTGTTAGTGTCGGACCCGTTGAAGGAGTTACACTTGAGACTGCTGCGTCGTGCACTAAGATCGGTGCAAAGCAACAGATGGGAGAAGTGTTTGATAAAGTTTTGTCATCAACAAGGTCACCACCAAGAGGCTTGGGAGATCGAGAGGTTCTCCTACAAAAAAGCTAGCACACAAATCAAATTGAAAGTGCTAAAGGTAATTACCACCGCCTACTCGGTGTTTTTTCTTTCGATTTTATTTTGCAGCTAATCTCATTCAACGCTGGCAGGCAATACTTTCACAAATGACTCACACTTAGCACATCTTTCAAGTTGTTTTTACTCTCACTAATGTAAAACTAACATTTCAAAAGTCTAAGGAAAATATTTTTGTTTATTTTCTATTATGTATGGAAAGGAATGGCAATTTTGATACAATAAAATTGGCTTACAAAGTTAAATGGAATAGATAACTTACTGAGAATAATATTATATAGATATCATAAATAGTAAATACTGTTTATTTATTTATATATAATTTGATTGTTTCAGCTATTATTAGAATTTCAATTTACATGCTACCCCAAATTCAAAAATGTGGTCAATGCAATATCATGTAAGGAGCTCCGGCTAGACCCCATAGGCAGAGATAAGGGTGGCTGTGTGTACTGGCTACAAATTGATGATGATGCTAATCTGTGCTTGTACAAAGAAGACCAAGATGAGGAGACATGGCAACTAGTGGCTAGGTAAATAATAATTACCTTTATTTCTTCATATAAATTGTATATTTATTTCTCATCTGTAGTGTCATTTTGCTAGACTAGAGGTAAATGATATTACTGAATTTTTATATTCAGGAATCGAGAAGAACTCGTAAAAGTAATATCACAGTTAAAAAGTGGTGAGGAGGTGTGTCCTTTAATTGCATCCAGTGGCAACGAAGACTCCAGTAGTGCTGAAGTACCACAACAGTCCGAGGTAAATTTATAAAAAAACATTTAAAAAATCTATTAATTTTTTTAATCAACAGAATAAACAGAATTTTAATTACTTTCAGCCTAATAAATCAGAACCTGAAGTAGACAATGAAGAAGAATTCCTTAGTCCAGAATCTGAATCAGAGCATGAGGATGAAAGAAAAGATAACAAAGCCCAAGAAGAAGAAGAAATCAAACCAGAAGATAACAAATCAGACCAACAAAAAGACACATCAGACATTAAAGAAGAAGAAAAAGCTGCTGATGGAACAGAAATACCCACTGAATCCTTAAAAATTAACTTAGATCAAAAAAGTGTGGAAGAAAATAGCATATTTGAAGAAAATCTAATGGGCGATGAGAAAATAGAAAAATATGAAAACAAACTTAGTCCAACAGCCAATGAGAAGACAGAACATTGTGCAGGCACTAAAGAAAATGAAGTAGTAACTGATAAAGAAATAGAAAATATAGCAATAGATGATAAAAAAGAGTTCAGTAAAGGGACTAAAGAAAACGAAGTATGTATGGCAATAGAATATAAAACAGATCTCTGTGAAGGAACTAAAGAAAATGAAGAGCTAGGTGAAACAAATGAAGATAAAACAGAGCTCTGTGAAGGAACTAAAGAAAATGAAGAGCTAAGTGACACAAATAAAGATAAAACGGAGCTCAGTGAAGGGACTAAAGAAAATGAAGAGCTAAGTGACACAAATAAAGATAAAACGGAGCTCAGTGAAGGGACTAAAGAAAATGAAGAGCTAAGTGACACAAATAAAGATAAAACGGAGCTCAGTGAAGAGACTAAAGAAAACGAAGAAGTGACTAAAGCAATACAAGATAAAATAGAGCTCAGTGAAGAGTGTAATGAAAATGTTGAAGTAAGTGAAGCAATAGAGGAACCAGTCATGATTGTTACTGGTGAAGGTAGTGGAGCTGACTGTGACAGTTCTTATTTTATAGGAGAAGAAATCACAGAACCAGTTATGTATTTTTATGGAGAAGGGTATGGCTATGAAAATGATACCGGTAACCCTGAAGTAATAGATCAAGCTAAGAGCCCAGAAAAACATTCCGAGGAGGAAAACGGCAATGAGGAATGTGTAAATGGTGATCCACTTGAGCTATCAAATACTAGCAATAAAACTAAAATCAGCAAAAGTGTTAAATTAAGAAGTAGCATACAATCTGTAAATAAGAGATCTTTAAGAAAACAATCTAATGATACCACAGAAGTATTAAACACTGACTCAAAGAAGCATTGTGTAAGAGATGATAAATCAAATGGTTCGAATTCTATTAAAAACTCGGAAAATGATTTAAAAAGGCAGTCAAGTAATAATGATAAAAGTACAACAGACAGTAAAAGTCCTAAAAAGAATAATGTAAAAAAAGGCAGAGGTAAAGTTAAAAAGAAAAGTAGCATAGCAAGGAATTTAAAGATGAACAGTACAGAAGAAACAAACTCGGAGACTGATAATTGTCATGACAGTAAAACAAATATAATTGAGAAGAGAAAAAGCAGTGTCTCGTCTGTATATGAGGATGTAGTTAACACAGAGAATGAGAAAGAAAAAAGTCCTGAAAAAGAATTGAAGACCGAGGATTCCCTGCCTTTGAAGAAATTGCGGTTGGAGACAACACCCGAGAGGGACACCAGTACACATTCCAAGGAACCAGCAGAAACTGCAGATGCGACAGCAGAAAATGGTGAAATCAATGAAGTTGATAACACTCCTATAGCACAGCGAAAGAAAATAAAAGCAATTAAAGGGAAGTTCAAAAGAAAAACACTAATAAAACCACAAGATGATGTAGATAAAATCAATATTGAATCAGTTGGTGACAATGGTAAGAAAGAGTGTAAGTCCTTAAAAAGGTCCTTATTAGACGCGACGACGAGCGATAAAAATAAATCTGAATCTCAAACCGAAAGCGAAGACGACGAGCCCGTCGCTAGCGGGAAACGTCTCAAAATTAAGCCTAAGAAAATTGTCAAGTCCACAAGGTAATATCAATGTAGAAGTATTTATTATAAAAACATCTTATAATTGTCTACACTACATGTATAAGTTGATATTTCGTATCATTTCTTCAGCTTATTTTATTTCAACAGGAAAAAGGTGGAAGCTAAACTTCTGGATAAGCATTCTAGCGATGAATCTGAAGAAGAAACACTGCATAGTTTAGGTACATTCATTATTTTAACCGAGAGTATGAGAGTTTATCAACCGAGTGATCTACACATTGTATGGTGCATATTTTGCTCAGCAGGCAAGAAGTCTGCTAAAAAACCACTGAAAAAGAAAATAAAACCCAAGAGCAAGCCCGGCGGCACTCCCGCGGCCGAGGACTCGGACCTGACGCCGGTGCGGCAGTCGCGGCGCATCGCGCAGATGAAGATCAGGGAGGAGGCCGACCGCAGGCACCTGGAGGAGGTCGCCTTGAGGGAGTTGAAAAAAATACATAAGAAAAGGGTATGTTCCAGTACTGTAACTAGCGAAATATCGGATAATACAAGACTTTATACTTAACAGACTCAATACTGGGTAAAAGTTATTAACTCGTTCATGACTACACAAACATTGATTTCCTATAATATTATCATATATATATCTGATTATGATAGTAGAAAAAAAATACGAAACTATGGTCACAGATAGAATTATACATTTAAATGACATCGTCACATAGTTGTAGTGTAATTGATAGAACTAGGCGATACTTGGCGGAAATCCATTGTTAAACAAATGGAGGAGGTTGTTTGGATTATAATTGGAAAAGTTGACAAGCCGAGAAACAGTGGTGGGTTCCTCTTCCCCCATCTGTTTAATATCTGTATAAATGATAATGTGTGATCCCCGCAGAACCACGAGGAGGAGGAGGAGTGGCAGGCCAGCGCCGGCGGCAGCAGCTCGTCGTGGTCGCGCGCGCGCGCCTGGCGCGGCTCCGACTCCAGCGGGCCCGAGCCCGACTCCGACTCCGACTCCGACGAGCCGCTGTTCGCGCGCGACCACGACGACCCCGACCACGAGCGTACGTACCGCCGCCCCACCCCCCCACCACTCCCACCCCACACTCATTACACTACACTGACTGACACACTACAGCTGTTCGCGTATCACACCCATAATGGACAAACACCGTATTTGTTGATACCAATTTGTGTCATGAATCAAAAACAATATAATACAGTTACACTTTTCTTATTTTTTTACATCTATTTGGCAAAAGGAATTTATGTTTCGCGAAGCTATAATAGTTGATCGATCAGCCCCGTTCCTTTGTTACGTATTCCTATAGTGTTAAAGTTGACTTTAATTTATTTTTACGTCCACAACTTTCGTTCGCGGTAAAATGGCAAAACTCGCAGCTCGGGCATATTTCCGGATAATTGCAGATAACAAATTCGTTCTCTGTATTAATATTGTCCAATAATCTACTACGAAAAATATTCAATGTAGAAACATGACGCTTATACTGTATATAATATTATGAAGTGTACATTTTTGTTGACAGCGGATTACGGCAAATCCGACCACGAGTTCTCTCCAGAATCCGACCTGGAGACCGGGGAGCCGGTCGAACCACTGAAAAGAGCGCGCACTTTACGAGAAGGTATGGTAAACCCATAAATGAAAAATAATCTTCCAAATCGGTTTATAAATGACAATCATAGAAGAAGTTGAATCGAATTGAGAACCTCCTCCTTTGTTTTCATGTCGGTAAAAAGCAAATGCTCCAAAATATAGCGTCCGAGTAGAGTAAGCGATCGTCAGGAGTATCCGAACGGAAAAAGACGTGGATTCTGATTATCAGATTGATTCTTGACATTTTGATCTTATTTACATAACTTGTGTTGTGTTCTTTGAATTATAATGTGTGCTGTTGGTAAGCAAATAATTGAAACAAAGTGACCAAAAATGACACAGCTTTTTCCAAGAAGTCCTCAATAATATTTTAGTAGAGTGTCCTGAATTTAACTAATAATTTACGAATAGCCAGTGTTTCTTTGGCAGCACTTGAAACATTCACTACTTAGCGCGCATGAGAATTTTCCCCTAATGGGTTCTGGTAGAGCACTATAGTGATGCCATGAATCGGGTTCTCTGGCGAATTGGTTTGGTGTTGTTGTGTAGAAAAAGATGACGGGTTCTGCAAGCGCTGCGGCAGCGGCGAGCAGCCGGAGTGGATCCTGCTGTGCGAGCGCTGCGACGCCGGCTACCACGCCAGCTGCCTCAAGCCGCTGCTGTTCCTCGTGCCCGAGGGGGACTGGTTCTGCCCGCCCTGCAACCATGTCAGTCACTAATATTGCTCATTATGCCCTTAAGGCGCTCGCAAGCGGGCTAGTTTCATGCTAATTTCTAGCTACAATTGTATAGCCGTCATGTTGCTGTGTATGCGCCACTTTCCGCAATTAATGCGAAGGCAAAAGAGTATCGCTGGCGATATTGCTGAGCTATAATTATCTGCAAGATGGACTTTTTATAGCTCTAGTATTCTTTGTTGTTCTCTCTTGTTATTGAGTTAAATGTATTTATTTAAATAACGATTATTTTTACATTATGGGATGATACGTTTTGTTACGTTCATGTGTAATTATTATTAATAGTGTTCTTTTCTTACGTATTAACTGTAAATATGAAAATAAACGAATGTATACGTTGGATAGTGTCAAGTGACGTCACCGCCATATTTGTGATCAAAGTTATTTTATAATTATTTTCAGGAAAAGTTAATAGAATCGTTAGAAGCGGAATTGGTCAAGTACGATGAGTTGGTGGTGAGGGTGGAGGCGGAGCGCGTGCGGAGGAAGGTGGAGGAGCGCGACAGCCGCAGCCGCGCCGCCGCGGACGCCGCGGACGCCGCGGACGCCGCGCGGCTCGCCGGCGCCGGACGCGCTGCGTCGGGGAACTCCGCCGGTGAGAACGGTGACACTACACAGTCTGTAGGGCTCAGTTAGAGGGTTAATGAAAAATAAGCTTTGGCCATCCTAAAAGATTATAGCTTTTTTTTTAACTAGTCTAGTCTGTATTTTTCTGCAAAAATACTGATTATTTTCTTTAAAATCTTATCGTAATTTATTATTTTGTTTCCCTATTCAATTTGAGAAACTTGGTATCAGATTGCGACCTCAACTGAGTAGTTCTGTCAAGAAACTCAGCAGCCTTGTACTTTTTTTGTTATTTGATAGCTGATTGTTATCGTTATTCGGTCGGCAGAGGAGAGCGGGTCGGGCGGGTCGAGCGAGTGGTCGTCGTCGTCGGACGAGGCGGCGGTGTACCGGCTGCGCGCGCGCAAGCAGCTGCCCGTCAGCTACCGCGCGCGGGAGTACGACCGCCTCATCAGCTCCGCCATCAAGGTGCACCACGCCGCACCCGCGCGGGGGCTAGCCTTAACCTTCTATCGCCATACATTATTCAATCTTGGCCTGTAATTTTACTACTGGACTGGCGATACACATCGTCCTTTTGTGGCTAATTGATTTTGGTCTATTTGGCGCTGATGGTAGTGATAGTAGTTAATGCGTATCCAATGAACTGATGATAGAGATTTGACATGTTACAACTATGTTCACAAAAAACAATGAAATACCTACATATTTTATAATATTATATAAAAATTTATTCTGAAAGTTTCTTCACCAAAATACACCTACGTCCCAAACAACGTGGCGGCCATTTGTATTAAATGTTAAATGAGCACAATAATAAGTCATCATTTTGTACTGTAAATGATGTCTGTGTATAGCACCCATCAGTCACGCTTTTCTTAGTGAAGCACATTCGGAAATCGATTATTACCTAAACCAAACTGGGTCACGAAGCCAGGTCTGACTAAACCCTGGCTGATACCTTGGCCAGGAGGAGTACGTGGAGCCGACGACGAGCGCGGGCAACCAGGGCCGCGGCAAGGACATCTCCACCATCATCGAGGCCGCCGAGGAGGAGAAGATGAAGGCCGAGCGGGAGGCCGTGGAACAGGTACATATGCTATACAGAGTGATACAGAAACAGTATACTAACCTTTAAACCACAAGTCACAATTTCGAAGTTATGTTAATTTAAAAAAATTAACATAATCGTCAATATGTTGAGAACTTATTTCGTTAAATCGTACATATCGCAATTCTGACTTTACATAACGATTACAAATGCTTTATAAAGAAGCGCACGTTCTAAGGTTTGTATACCCTTTCTGAATAATTTTGTATAATTTTAAGCAAATTCGCAACAAATATTTGGTAAAAGCGAGTAGTGAGGAAAACGGGACGTGCTTTTTCTTTGTCGCATACGTCCTGATTTAGGTTGGTGACATGACAGTGCAATATATGCATAAGCTTCCTAATCGAAAACAATAAACCTATTTTTTTGTTATTTTTTTAGTTAAATTATTTAACACATAAATAATATGTTTTTATGCTATAAAAAGTACGCAGGAAACATAAGTTATTATTCCCTCCCTTGGGCATTTGCCAAACCGACGCTTACCAATAAGCTTTCTAAACATAACATTTATTTATGCTATGCTTAAAGTTATGTAAAGGTTATAATTTTGCACTCTTACCAGGGTAAGCCAGTAGAGAAGAAAATGAAAAGAAAACAACGACGAAAGCCGAGGAAATTGAACTCGTTGGATGTGCCCTCCGAGGATGACGATGAAACTGACGAGGACTTCAAGGATACCGGGTGAGTACTTACAGGACTCTCAGGCAATCGGAGTATGATTAATATTTTTTCGAATAGCATTATTTTGATCGATTTATAGATCAAGACTATTTCTTTTGTAATGAATATAAAAAAACGTAGTATTTCTTCCTTTAAACTGGCATCATCCACAAGTGACAAATAATTCATAACGATACAAATTGAGAGATTCTATGCACGTCTAATACGTAGACTAGACCTAATAAACCCCCCAGCCCTATAAATAAAGTGTACTTTACTGACAAATTACCTACTTGGGAGAACTTGAAAAGTAATGTTTATGAACACAATGGTTAATATTCCACCAAAATTAACGTTATAATTCAAAGAAACATTTTTCACTAAATAAAACAAAAAAAATCGTAAAATTTATTTATATTGATTGAAATTAACTTAAATATTTACAAACAGGAAAATAAAAAAATACTTAAAAATAGTATGACAAACTATGTATCAAAAAGACCTTGTCCGCGTGGAATGGTGAAACAAAATTGATAACTTTTCTATTCGACTACTCCTAAAAAGTAGACTCAATCATTACAGGTTACGTATATGCACCTCCGCGCGCCTATCACCGGTTAGGTGACGTGCTTTAGGTATTGATAGTAAATGGCACGCGCATAGCGATAGTCTTTTATACTCATCATGACGTAATTTTTTTTTAGTATCTTTTCAAAAGGTTTGTAGCGTATGTATGTTTTTGTAGCAAACAAGATACATAAATGATACAGTATGGATACAGCAAAACAAACTATGCCTGCATCCAAGCGTAGCTTGTAAAGATAGCCCGCGCATCAATGTTTTGCAAATAAAAAACATTTCCTCAAGAATATTTAAAAATGGAAGTAGGTATACAAGCAGTAATGCCTTCTTCTTTTAAATCCCTCTTGTTGTCATGGCAACGCGTGCTGTTGACAGTGACAGCTATAAGATTTGCATATTTTCCGTTGTAATATGCTTTCAAAATATAATGTAGTAAAGTAATTAAGTAAATATAAATAGTTTGACTACGTAGTGTGTTTCTCTTTCGATATTTCAACTAAAGTAAAAAACTATGTAAAGTATGTCAATGAAGAGTCATCAGGAATCAGGGGATCAGTTTAATTTGTAAGCCACCAGAGTGAAAGCATTCTGGTGGTTTACAAACTAAACTGATCCTCTTTACATTTAAATGACATTACAAAGCACATTTTTAAAAGAAAAAAATATTTGTAATTCTGTTGTTTTTATCAATTTGGGGGTAAATGTTTTGCCGACCTCCTCATTGGTCATAATGAAGAGCCAGACAGCAATATTATATTTCTGTCAAACTTAGTTCAGTCGTGATTTATAGGCAACAGAATCAACGTCATTTTTTACTTAATAAACTCGTTTCTAAAAGATCGTGTTGCTTTAAAACAAGGCGTATCTCATTTCTGAATAATTATTGCATTAGGTGTTTGACAAACACATTTTAAAATTTTCACTAAATCTACCTACGTCTACATTTTTTCATGATCGAACTTTACTTTCAGAATGTTATCGTCATCAGAAGAGATATCATCATCCGCGGAAAAGGACAGCTCTAACGATTCAAGGTCTTCAGACTCGTTACCAATCAGACGGACATGCAGATCTGACAAAAAAGGTACGTTTGTATCTGGGAGTACGGCAGTGCGCCAGCCAAGTCGAGCTACGTTTTACTCCATATCCTACTAGCTTCTGCCCGCGGCACCACCATGAAACATAGTCTATAGCACTCAGGGATGATGTAGCTTTCAATCAGTGAGAGAATTTTGAGAATCCTATCCAGAGATTACCCCCCTATATGCAAACTAACAAACATTTTTATAAAGATAATACTACTAAGATGTAGGTTACCGCTAATTACCAAATATTATATTAACAATCCTTTGGCGCGTCTTAGTCACCCAATTCAGACTAAGCTTAGAAACTAACTAACTCAAATCTAAACGAGCAAATACTATCTCTTTTTCGGTTCACAGGTGTTTTAATTCGTTACGGTTAACGAAGTAGTTTTTTTCTCAACAGAACGTCCGAAAATGACCGAGTCGTCACCAGAAGTGAAGAAAAAGAAAGGTGTCCTCGGAGACAGTTCGAGCGAGTCCACCGGAGCCAAGCAGTGGTCAACTCCAACCCAGTAAGTTTAGAAATATCGGTTTGTAACCACGACATTTGGGAGTTGAGGTGCTAAACAAAATGGAATGTTTTCAGGAGTTCGAAAGCTAAGTCGCGGTCCAAGTCGCACTCCCGGCGGTCCAAGTCGCACTCCCGGCGGTCCAAGTCGCACTCCCGGCGCGACAAGTCGTCCCGCGCGCGCGTGCTGTACGGCGGGCTCAGCGACCACGAGCGCGCCCCGCCCGCGCCCAAGCACAGGACGCGCCAGAAGAAGATCAACTACACGGAGATGCCCAACACAGAGTCGGAGGATGTCAGTACTACTACACTTTACTTGACCATCTGAGTAGCTGAATTCCTAGTCACCTAGTAGTTCCAATCCTGATAGGGACTAACTTTGTGTGCTCAGCACGAATGTTTGTACCCGAGTTATGGATGTGTGATCTAGGTTTACTCACAGTCCAATGTACGGTACCCATTTATACAAACGTTGCTAGTGTGCGACCATATAGTTGGTTTGTTCGTCTGAAAATATTCTTACTTATTATGTTACTTTGAAAGTTTTTAATGATGCAAGATGACGGACGTGATCGTTACCATATGAATTTTGTTTCCTGGGGATGCTGATCACGAATTTAATATCCACATTTCATATCCAAGATGGCGAAAGTAAACATTTTAATATGTAGTGTAATTTTTTGGGTTAGATAACATAGGAACGATATTCCGGACGGGCGAGAAAGTCGTAGCATATCATCTTGTGCCATTTTTGACATGTCATAAGACGTCGTCCTAATTGGCGAATGGTTTCGCCTCGTGATTAAAACTAGTATTGTACTAGCGCGATGACTTACGAGCTTCAATTAGGACATTAATCTCGTCGTGCGACGAAATCACACCGCCCGCTCGCTCGATCGCCAGCCAGTTAGGAGGAAGCCTAAGTACTGTAATGATTTCCCCAAAAAAATATATATTCGGATTCTGTTATTTTATTAGTCAATGTTACAAATTGAGGACAAACCTATATGTACAGGAAATACACAAATCGAGCGGCAAACACATGCCTGACAGCTCGGACGAGTACAAACTGGACGATACGGACGCGACGTCCGACTCGGACTCAGAACGCACCAAGCGCAGGAAGGCAGAGGAAGCGGAGCAGTCCAACGAGGAGAAGAAGAGGGCCATCGATGACCTGATCAAGAAGACTGCCGTGGTGCCGCTCGAGAAGCTGCCGGAAGACGTGACGAAAGCCAAGACTGAGGAGTTGCACGCGCATCTCAGTAAGTCTTCTCTATACAACTAGTCCCACGCAACTGTGCCTCGTATCAAGCTGTATCAAAATCAATCAGCCTGCGATTTCCAGCCTAGTGGCGACAGCTATTGACATAAAATAGAATAAAAATCTAATTGAACATAATATCTTCGTTTCAACTTTCTCTTTTGTACAACTCTCGATGGGCATTACTTATTATTTTTACGCACAGATGCGCAAGCGACGCTGAACGCTCGTCCGGTTCGAGGCAAAGGCAGCAGGGGCGGGCGCGGCAGCAGGTAACGTGATTTCACAATATGTTAACTCCTTTTATGTTAACTAGAATGTAGTACATGAGTAATGTTGTATGTGCAGGGGCCCGCGGGGGAGGGGCGGAGGGCGCGGCGGGGGAGCCGGGGGTGGGGGTGGCGGGGCAGGGGGAGGGGCGGCGGCGGGAGGGGACGACGCGCTCGCCAAGCTCATCGGCGTCAAGATCAAAGGTAACCTCATTTTGTTCCTATCCATCTACATACTCCCATTTTATGGTGTTCAAAAATCATTTGGCGACCTTGCCTTCTGACTGAAACTGATGATGAATAAAATACATTCTATGTGTCATTTTAATAAGAAATATGTTTGTATTTGCACAGATCTCGGAACGGACGGCACACCCGTCAAACCTAACCAAGTAAGTTTCGACCTTTTTGGTAATCTCTCCAACGAACGCGGCTCAGTAATCGTTATCATTTATTTTTTCCGTACGCTACCGTCCTGACTGCTAACGCGTCTGTAAGGGGTCCGCTTCAATTCACTCTTATGCCACTTCTGTTTCATTGAATTCATTTTATTATTACAATACATTAATTTTTTCATTTTAACCCAACCACTTTTCCCTCAGGCCGAACGTGAAAAGAAGCGAATGGAGCGCGAAGCGAAACAGGCCGAGAAGGAAGCGAAAAAACAGGAGCGTTTGCATAAAAAAGAGGAAAAAGAAAAAATGAAGGAACAGAAGGCGAAAGAACGGGAAGACAAGAAGCTCGCACGACTCGCGTTGCAGGAGAGCAAACGGTTGAAGAAGGAGAAAATCGAGTTCCCGCCGTGTGGGCCGTACGGGCCCATCCGCGGCCCGTCGCCCGCCGCCGCGTTCGTGCGGCCCGACTTCCAGGACCAGCGGTTCCCAGCCACGCCCAGGCTGCAGGTACGACTCCATGCGATTTCTCTATGACCAATAACTCTTGTTATTTTTTTAAACAAAAAACTTATTTGGTATATATTGGTACCTCATTTTTATTTCCTCTTACAAGTTTACCTGTTGTTTGTGTCTTGTATGAAGGTGAGCTATGGTGACAGATAAAATAAACGAAATCTAAGCTATTTAACCTATAAATGTTGCATATCTAATAATAGGTTTGTGTATCTAGGTACGGGCCGAGCTGCGCGGTGTACTATCGGCGGAAGAGAGACAGCACAGCCAACACAGACCCGACCAGCTCCGAGAAGGTACCCAGTTATTTCACACGATTCAATGAAACTGCACTTAAAGAATTAGAAAACTAATAATTCGGTCTTCATCAGATGTCAAGTATAATCAGGATTCAATTTTAGACATCGCATTTATGATGACTGCTATTGCATTATTTGTGTTAATTCTCAGGCACGCTGTCGGTGGCGGGCTCGCCGCAGCCGTTCAAGCCAATCAGCGAGGAGCCCAGCATCATCACTCGCATGCCGCACATGATGAATCAGCAGTATAGGTAAATAGTGATGTTTAGATTTTCTTGAATTTTAGAATAATTTATTGTTTCTAATCGTGTATCCCTCGGCTAGGGGTCCGATGATGTACGGCGGCGCGGCGGCGTACGGGCCGCGCGCGCAGAACATGATGTACGGGCTGCACGCGCGCGCGCAGTTCCCGCCGCAGTACTACGTGCGGCCCGGCCCGCCCTACCCGCCGCGCCCCGCCTACCCGCCCGCCGCCGCCTCCCCGCACCGCCCCTCGCCCGGACCCGGACCGCCGCCTGGACTCGATCGGCCCCCCGGACATGGACCTCCACTTGGACACGGCCCGCCGCCTGGACATGATCGGCCGCCTGGACATGGGCCTCCAACTGGACACGGTCCCCCGCCTGGACATGATCGGCCGCCCGGACATGGCCTGCCGCCTGGACACGATCGGCTACCTGTACATGGACCTCCAACTGGACACGGACCCGCGCCTGGTCAGGATCGGCTGCCTGGACATGGACCCGCACTCGGACACGTTCCACCGCCTGGAAACGATCGAATGCCCGGACATGGACCGCAACCCGGACATGGACCCCCACCCGGACATGGACCCTCACCCGGACATGGTCCACCGCCTGGAAATGATCGAATGCCCGGTCTTGGACCTCCACCCGGACATGGACCCCCACCCGGACATGGACCCCCACCCAGACATGGACCCTCACCCGGAATTGGACCTCAACCCGGACATGGACCCCCACCCGGACACGGTCCACCGCCTGGAAACGATCGGATGCCCGGACATGGACCTCAACCCGGACATGGACCCCCACCTGGACATGGACCTCAACCCGGACACGGTCCACCGCCTGGAAACGATCGGATGCCCGGACATGGACCTCAACCCGGACATGGACCCCCACCCGGACATGGACCTCAATCCGGACACGCTCCACCGGCTGGAAACGATCGGATGTCCGGACATGGACCCCCACTCGGACATGGACCTCCGCCCAGACATGGACCCCAACCTGGTCACGGTCCCTCGTCTGGACACGATCGGCTTCCCGGAAATGGGCCTCCACCAGGACACGGCCCCCCGCCTGGACACGATCGGCAGCCTGGACAAGGACTCCTGCCCGGTCACGGCCCGCCACTTGGACATGACCGACCATCTGGACATGGAATACCGTCCAGTCACGGACCTCCGCCTGGTCATGGACCTCCGCCAGGTCGCGGACCTCCGCCTGGTCACGGACCTCCGTCCGTTCACGGACTCCTGCTAGGGCATGGGCTTCCGCCCGGTCATGGTACACCGACAAGTCATGGTGCGTCGCCTGGACATACATCTCTGCCCGGACACGGACTTCCACCTAACCATGGCGCGCCGCTCGGACAGGGGCACCCACTCAATCACGGTCCGCCACCCGGACATGGTCCGTCTAGACACGGTTTGCTACCTGGGCATGGTCCTCCGCTCGGCCTGCACCGGCCGCACGCACCGGGCTCGCACAGCTCGATAACTCCGGCGTCGAGTCCGCACGGCCCAATGGGTCCTTTCGGACCGAGAGGACTGCCGCCCGGAGTGTCCCCGCCGGGCGGGTCCCCGGGCCCGTCCGTCCGACTGTCCGTGACGTCACCGCCTGCGGAGGACGAGTCCCCCGTGCGGATAAAAGCGGAGGTGAAGACCGAGCCCGAGTACCGGTCGCCGGCCGCCAGCCCGCCGCGCGAGCCCTCGCCCGCGCCGCGCGACGAGCCGCCGCGGCACCCCAAGATCAAGCACACGGACAACAAGGACCGGCGGCCGCGGTTCCCGCTGGGCCCCTACGCGCCGCAGTACGGCCCGTACGGCCCCTACGCGCCGCCCCCGCCCGGGCCCGCGCCGGCGCCCCTCCACACGTACGCGGCGGACGGCCGCGCGCCGAGCCCGCCGCCGCACCTGCGCGCGCCGGCCCGGCCCGCGTTCGGCCCGGCGGCGGGCCTGGCCGGGCCGGGCGGGCCGGGCGGGCCGGCCGGGCCGGCGGAGGCGGGCGCGGGCCGCGCGCGCGAGGAGGGAGTGTTCGGCGGGCTGGTGAGCTACTTCTCGAGCCAGCGCGAGGCGGACATCGACGCGTAGCCGCCGCACCCTGTACATAGCCGCCGCCCGCGCACCCCGCCCTGTACTATATTATGTGTCAGCGTAGAGGTCTCGGTCTAGAGTTAGGAAGTAAATATATGAGAAATATTATTAAGAGTCTTTTTGGTCTCGAATAGGCGAATGTATTATTATTTTGGTTATGTTTAAGTGAGATTTATTTATATACGACCGAACGGTACTTACAAGTATACTCTGGATACGAATTTTATTAAAGAGATCGATGACATTTTTTTATTTTCAAAAAAATTAAATGTTTTCTCCTACACTTGTGTGTTTTAGTCGTCAATGAAAGCTCGTGTTATTTCCGATAATTTATTATTTACGTGGTCTTCCAGCGACTTTTTTACTTCCCGCGGCCTGTTTGTTTTTGCCTCCGAATGATAATGGTTGCTCTGAAAAAGAATATCGGGTGAATAATGTTTTTTGATATGCTCGCGTCGTGTAACTGCAAGTCTGCAAGCTTTCCGAACAACCGCGCAGATAATGTGGCATAAAAAGTATGTTATTCTATGTAATGTGTACAAGTTTAATGATATCTAAAGTTAAAAAAACTCGATTTACCAAAAAAGAACAAGAATAATACGAAAAAGAATAACAGAGCCTAACAATTGGCACATTGTCTACTGCACTGTACGAACTGCAGGCAAGCATCGAACCTGTGACAGAGACATCGCTATCCCTCGCCCTTGCTCTGTTAGCCGCGCATGCGTGCAGCAGTTTTGATGGTAATATTGAGTGCAGCCAGCAACGAGCAGGTACATGACGTGAGCACGGTGGCGAAATCAAGAAACCAAATATTTGTAGCTCACCAGGGGGCGCTATCTTCAGGGAAATGTCGTATGTTTTGCTCTTCGGCCTTTTGGCGGCCGGCTCCAGCTTCTCTGGTGTCTCCGTCGGCGTTATTGTTTCCTGCGTAGCCGCCCACCCGTCCTGGTAAGAGCGAACAATCACACAAATGAAAGAAAGGCCCCCACATTACCATTCAATAATAGCTTCAGAGCCCCAAGTCTGCTAACACAATCGATTCATAATCGAACAGCAACCGTATAGTAACTGTCACTTTTGACAGATATCCCATACAATATCTGTCAAAAGTGACAGTTACTATGCGGTTGCTGTTCGATTATGAATCGATTGTGTTAGCAGACTTGGGGCCCAGGCCGCGGTACATCGATGATACAGATACTATAGCACTCCGGGATAATGTAGTTTCCTATTAGTTAAATATTTTTTAGTATCGGGTCAGTGGCTCGATCAGCATCTTTTTACGTAGCGTTACGGTAACGTTAGCGTCTTCCGTCTCGCTCACACCAAAGGATTTATAAATGTGTACGACAGTGCCAGCATGCTTTCACGATAACGTTACGATTACATTCGGAGTTCCTGATTACCCTACAGTAGTTCCGAGGATTACCTCTGCAACATATCAGAATCATAATATTTTTTATTCACGTTGACCATTAAGTACAGTACTTATGAATCGTCAAAAGTTACAAAATACTATGCTACTACTTTACCACCCGTTCGGAATGCCGTTCCTATGGAGAAGAAAAGGCAAAAAACTCCATGGTTGCACTAGTTTTAAAAAGATCTTTTACATTTTTGAGCAAAGCTCACAAAACCTTGCCACTTTATCATATCACTAGTAAATATTTATTTAGTAGGAAGACATATGCATACCTCTGGGTCTTCAATCTCCGGCGCTATTGGTAGGAACGACAGTATGTTTTCGTCTTCGCCTTCCTCATCTGAACTACAGAACGCAGCCACCGGCTCGCATGTTATGACATCCACCTAGAAGAAATGCCTTTGTTATATGTAGCAATCACTTTGCAATGTTTTTTTTTACGCCCAATTGTCATATTTATAAAAATACTGTCTCTACAGCATTCACTTTACGAACGCATTTCTGCTGTGGATTGCGATAAAATAGTCTTCTGAATATAGAAACGGGGCATCTGTAAAAAATTGTATTGCTAAAGTTCTTGTCCAGCATAAGAAGACTTTACTCTCACCTCGACTTCCTCGTCATCGTGGCTCTCGCCCGCCTGGTCCACGGATCGGTCTTCGTCCGCCACGTCAAACTCGCTCTCCCGTTCTTCATATTCTACATTCTCGTCCAACTCCTTGAAGTCGGGTGCGAACGCGGACCAGTTCTCAACTTGGTTCTGTGCCCATATTGATACTACACCTAATGGGTAAGTAAGAATAAAAAATTAGTTCTTTTTTTAAGTTCCCACTGTTGGGAACGGGGGGGGGGGGGACCCTTCAATGCGAGGGAGATTAGGCATAGTCCAACATGCTGGCTCAGAGAGTTGGCGGACTTCGCACGTCTTTCGAGGAGTTCTCTCAGACCTGCAGGTTTCCTCACCATGTTTTCCTCCATCGTTTAGTAAGTGATAATTATGGATGAAAATGAGATTCGCGCATGAAATCCAGAAATCTCGGAGGTGTCAGGGTTTGATCCTGCATACCTCGTTAACGAGGCAAGCATTCTACCAATTGGAAAAATAATGGACTCAAAACAGTAAACAAAACCACAATACCTATAAAACAGCTTATCCACCAAAATCGAGAATTGATCAAATTCACCAGGGTTTCTGAGATCATGAATGAATCTGCTTTCGCTTTTTTATATTCCCGTTATCACACATGCCAATTTTAAGATTACAAGAAACTTCAAGCTCTTGGAAATAAAATATGCACGCGCAGACAGTTATGGACTTCCACAAAAGCCATGGCAGATTACACCTGGGTGAAAGCTTTTATTGCCACCTAATATATTTCCAATAGCCCTATACAGAAACAAGTAGAGTTGTAAAAGGGAGACCAATGCACAGCAAAGGAACAAAATAGGCGTTTTTTAGCGGAAAGGAGAAGATCTTCCAGCCAGGCGGGTGGTTTGCCTGGCTGGGCGGCCGCTATGCCCCAACGGTTATTGTCGGGATCTTGAATATATGTTACTTGCTCCGAAAACTCTTATAGCGCGATTCAGGATTGTGATGACAATTGTCTATTGTTCTGAATGCGACTGCAGCGCCATCATCGGTTGAAGTGGTCGCTACAATTTAATAGGTTTAAAAAAAATTAAGAATCCCTACCTGCACTAATACTAGCGATGATCGGTCTGATCGGATGCCACACGACGTCCAGCAGCAGCTCGCCCTTGGTGCCGTGCAGGATCTTGACCAGGTTGCCGATAGACTTCTCCCACACGTACAGCGCGTGCTGGCGCGCCGACCCCGCGCATATGTACTCCCCGTCGCCGGAGAAGCAACACTTCTTCCATGTCGTTCTAGAAAACCGCTCTAATATAACACTGAACTGTATACAGCGTGATTCAGCTGTCTGCCATTTAAACCTGCGCTTCTTTAGCGCATTTGTATTTTTTTTTTTATTACATTATAGGCAAGTATTTGATCTCGATCTCACCTGATGGTAAGTGGCGATGGGATCTACGATGGAGCATACTTGCCTAGAAGGTACCTTTTCACTCTCGACTTGAAAACACCCAGATTGTAGTCAACGGGGAACAAAGACGCCGGTAGCTTGTTCCATTCCTTGGCAGTTCGGACGATGAAAGTAGAAGCAAAACGCTTAGTACGAACCGAAAGAATGTCAACAGTGTACGGATGACATTTGTCCGTGCGTCTTGTCGACCGACGATAGAATGGAGATGGGGGAATTAATTCATGTAATTCCATTGTGTGAAGTTAAACAAATGGGGGAAGAGGAACCCACCACTGATCCTCGGCTTTCATTTGAACATGATGTAGTATGTGGTATAAGGATATGACACCTACTTGTTGACAAGGTCCTGCAGCTTCTGTATGGGCTCAGGCTCACCATTGATACCGCACTTAAGCACTGTTTTCGTATCGTACACTCTGATCACACGGTCCGAAGTGTTTACTAGGAAGCAACTGTAATAAACACATTATAACCTATTACTGTGGCTTGGAGACAACTAGACTAGACTTATGGTGGTCTAAACATGGACAAGAATACTTTACTCTGTTCTGGAAAACAACATGCGTGTTGGAGGCCTATTATCAAATCTATACTTATATACTGTTACTGTGTTGTGTCTGTACATTGAGAGCTATGGATTTCTTTTTTTAATCTGTCCATATCACAGGTAAAATACAAGGCATATTTTTATGATACTTACATTGGTGATAGCCTTTATGAGTCAATGTAAACAATCTTTAGTTACTTACTTTCCTCTATAAAGGGATGTACTGGCTCCTGGGTAGAAACTCTAAACTGTCCGTGGACAATAAAGTGTTAATCTACAAGACCATATTGAAACCAATCTGGACTTACGGCATACAACTGTGGGGCTCAGCGTGTGACTCAAATATCAACATGATTCAGAGAACTCAAAATAACATATTGAAACAAATATCCATGCTCCATGGTTCATTAAGAATGCTGAAGTGCATGAACACCTGAACATGAACACAGTCAGGGAAGAAATTAAGTTGTGTTCTCAAAAATACAAGTCCAGACTGGAGAGACACCCCAACCAACTGGCCGCTCAACTCACAATACCAGATTGTGTCAGCAGACTCAAAAGACGCAACATCCTACAGCTGGATAACTTGTAGAGAGTGTGGTCTTAATATTAAGAGAGTTGTTCCTGATGGGGAAAAGCTCATACCTGCCAAGTCCTCCTCCAACCCATCTGCTCATAGTTTTTAAAACTGATTGCAAGACAAGCAAACAAAAAAAAAAAAACTTACTTTCCTCTCCTCGCGAATTCTATGCTTTTTATACTTGTTGTACTTGATGTGCCAACTGTTATCTTAAAACTGGCTTTTATTGCTAAGGTTTGAGAGTCTAAAATTAGTATTTTCCCTTTTGCATTGCCTGTGTAAACGTAATCTCCTCTTCGGTCAAATGATGCTATAACATTTATGTCACCCTGAAAGTAATAAGGTTTATTATTTTAGTAACTTAGTTTGTTATGTGCACTAGTAGCACAGCTGGCTGTGACAAGACGCAATGGGAAATAAATTGATTTTGTCACTTTCTCTAGTATGAATTACGAATGGGAGAGTGACTCAGTGCAACTTAATCTGTGACATAGGTTTTGTCTTGAGCTGTCTGCTAGCCCTTCTGGAGTAATATTAAGACTGGGCTTTCACAGAATAAAATATGTAACAAAAAATCTTGAATTTACAGATATTGCTAAAATGATACATCTTGCCCTAGTTGACTATTTAATTTAGCTAGTTTACTTTGCACTCTTTTGTTCGGTATAAGTACTCACATCCTCATCAATAGGTAATATCTTATGATCTCCATCAGTGTCCACCAGCAGTGCAGCATGTCTCATAGGGCACACGAGGAACCGCCTGTCGTTCCTCGGGTCAAACTGCACCCTGAGAATAGGTGTTGGGAACCGGTATCTCTGTTCACACTCGCCTGTCAGTATGTCCCATATGCATACATTGTGATCTGTTGACGCTGATAGAAGCTGGGAAAATTGATTACTTGTAAAAATTGCAAGACACAGCCAGCCAGAAATACTTTTAAAAGTTTAAACTTAGATTCACTGTTATGTTGCCCTATTCACTGTACACTGCAATGTTGTATAAGCTCTATCCCTATAGTGCCATTTACACTAGCAGTATTATCACAAGAAGGAATCACCCCACATAAAATTACAACAAAATAAAAAAAAATCTAGTGACTTGTTTTTTTATGTAAATTATCTTTGTACATACTATTGTGAATAATATTTTAATTAATAAATAAAATGCAAACTAAAATATCTAGTGACTAAGAAATGTTATATGTGGAAGACTCAAAGTCATTGAGTGAGGTCTATTTCCAGCAGTAGTCATATTAGAGCTGATGGATGGATCTTTAATTATTCAATATACTTATTGGATATATCTTACTTTTTTACAATTCCTAGACCAGCTAAGACTGCACACAGGATATACATGTGCCGATATTGATTTAGCAATGCCCCTCGTGAGGAAGTCCCAGATGAATATCCTGCCGTCATTGCACCCAACTGCCAGCAGGGTGCCGCGCCTGTTGAATGAACATGTCGCAGCCAGGGAGATGGAGTCTAGGGTACCATCAAATTCCTGTAGAATTTCAAAAGATTTACTATGATTTTATTTCAAAGCTATATATCTGTTGTTAAAAAAAATTGCCATCTAGTACAATTAGTTAGGTTTATATACTATAATTTAATAATTACTTAGGTATGTAAATGTTTATTTTGTAGTACATACAAATAGTGCCTTACGTATTGATTTTGTTTGGTTACTTATCAGGGTATAACTTAGATGAATATATATAACATTGGCTGATTTTACAAATAAAAGAGTAAACATCGTTCTTACCTCTGGATAATTCTGACCAAAAGATTCTGAAAACATAAATAGTACATTATTGTTAGTAAATAAAAACAAACATGATAAGTATGTCTCAAGTAGGAATATTTTACCAAGTAACTCCAAATTCATTGTGATAAAGTGGTATTTAGTTTATTTCCGTAATTATATTATCTTTACTTATTCACTAGCAAAATAACAAATCAAAAAGTAAAGTTATATACCCAAAGTAAATTTGGATTTCGTTTATAATGTGCACTGTGGTATAGTATCCTCTTCACAGAACACATATATATACTACAGAATACACATCTTATTTGTCTGTGATAACCACAGAGTACCTCTACCGGTCAGGAAATTACTGTAGATAGAAAATTTTACTCAACGGAACGATTCCTTCATTTTTTTAAATAAACAAATTTACTTTAAAAAAAATAAAAAAAAAACAATGCTTGCCACACTCGGGAATCGAAACGGCTAAAATCCGAAAGAATAACACCAGCCGGCCAGGTGAGGCCATTTACATATCCATTTTATTTCATTTCGTAAATAAGAAGAAGAAAGAAGGACGACGGTCTATCTTTCTTTGCAAAAAAATAGTCAGATCCAAAATAACGTATCTTGGCTCCATATTCCGTGTAAATGTGTAGACGTCCATGATACAAGAGGTCAGTGATTTTATTTTATAACTTTATATTGGGCAACTCTAGTTTAGCATTAATTTTTGGTTGATCTGACGTTATTTTCTCTACGAATAATATTTTCTCTATGATTTGGTATTGCAATTTGTTTGCTTGCGATTTGTGAAAAAGGCGGGAACTGTAAAAGTGGAAAGGCGCGCTTTTTAATATTTTTTCTGGAAAATTTAAAAGTTAATGTATATATTGTAAGAATTTGTATATTTTGGTGTAAATTGTTGTACAAATATAATTAGTATTGGTTAGTGTAAAGGAAATTCCCCAAGATGGGGAAAAAAAGACGGCGGAAGGAAGATTCGCCTCTTCCAGACCCGGACCCGGACCTGCAGCAGCTAAACTCGGTCTCTGAATCCTCAGATTCGGAGTCATTGAAGTCGGCGTTGCCCGATACTCCGAAACCAAAAGCCGAAAAATATGCTATTTACAAAGTCCCAGGCTATTCGCGGCAGTATCCTGAAGATTCAAGGAAAACTGAATTCATTGTGTTTTTATCGCATAAAGTTGAGGACAGTACATTTAGTGATAGAGACCGTATGGCTCTTTCCAAAGGGTTGCGGGAGCATGGCGTTTCGGGCGTCATGCACCTTAAATCAATTAATAAATATAAGGTGGGCATAACATTTGACCTGCCCAATAATGCGAATATGTTCTTAAAAAATAAAAAACTGTTGGACCAATTGTCCCTTAAAGCTGCTATACCAGCTGGCGACACCGAAGTGACTGGAGTGCTCACATCTGTTCCAGTGGACATGTCTAATAATCAAATATTCTCATTAATTGGTAGTTCCAAGAACGTGATCCAGGTGAGGCGCTTCATGCGCAGAGTGCGAGGTGACGGTGGCGCCGCCTTCGTACCCACGCAGGCAGTCGCGGTAACCTTTGCCTCCACTAACCTTCCCGACTATGTATATCTCGACTCTTGGCGACATGAGGTGAGTAAGTACATACCTCCAGTGAAGCAGTGCCTCAAATGTATGCGGTATGGGCATATTGCCAAGTTTTGTCGTAACGCCGAGGTATGCTCTGTATGTACAGAAAACCATAATTATAGAAGCTGTCAAATCAATCCTAAGGATGCCAAATGCGCCAATTGTCAGGGCAATCATATTGCCATATCATCAGCATGTCCAGTTAAAAAACAAAAAGTTGAAGAAAATAAAATCAAGTCCGGAACTGCTACATTTTCGGACTTGTTTGACGTCAAAGCATTTCCAACATTAACTGCACGTACACTTGATACTCAAGTAAATAATCTCATGAAATCTGACACTTTCATCAATATTTTAATAGAAACTATTACCAAAATTATTAGTAATAAGGATGTACCAGTCAACTCAGTATCTATTCGAGATACCCTTAAGAAAACTCTCAGTAATAAATTACCCAATACTTCATAATGGATTTGTTAAACATATTACAGTGGAATGCCCAAAGTCTAAACAGTAACAAACATATATTCATTAATTATCTCTATACTCATAACATACATATTGCAATCATATCTGAAACATGGTTCAAAGCTCATCAACAATTTAAAATTAGAAATTACAATATTGAACGTAATGATTGTGGAAACAATCATAATGGAGTAGCTATAATAATACATAAAAGTATTGCATACTCAAAAATTAACACATATTTTGATAATTCATTGCAAAACATTTGTGTCAGAATTACAGTGAATAATAAAGAGTTTTGTATTGTCAGTTTTTACAGTCCTGCAAATTGTAATCCAGCCTTTAACAAAGCTAAATTTGAATCCTTGGTAAAGTCAATTCCCAGTCCATTTATATTCGCAGGGGACTTCAACGCCCACCATACTTCCTGGGGTTGTGGTTCTGACTCTCCTCGGGGTAGGGAAGTTTTGGAGGTCATCGATGACAATAATTTAGTTCTGCTCAATGATGGTCAAGTAACAACAATCGGTTCATTAACATGGCGTCCAAATGCATTAGATTTGTCCTTGGTTTCTTCATCACTGGCACTTCACTGTGAATGGTCAGTTCTTGATAGTCCTCTTGGAACTAGTTATCATCTTCCTGTAATAATTAAAGTATTAGTTAACAATAACAGCGACAATGAGGATATAAATTACTGTAATAGTAAACATTTACCCATCTACCCAAACTACAAATGGGTGGATTGGAAAAAGTTCAATAATTGTGTAGATGCTCTAATAGATAATTTTGAACTGGATCTTTTAAGTCCTCACAATACATATCTACTTTTTTGTAAAATTTTGCTCACAGCAGCTGAAAAATCAGTTCCTAATTTTAATTCCAGTCACTCCAAGAACATTAGTCAGTCATGTCAAAGGAACTTTGGTAAAAGACCTTCCCTTCCATGGTGGAATCAAAAATGCTCAGACGCTGTTTTGAATTTCAAAGAAGCATATTTAAAGTTTAAAGATGACCCAACAGAAGAAAGTTATTTGGAATTTAAAAGAACTCGAGCTCTTAAAAAACTTATTTTGAAAAGGGAAAGGCAAAATAGTTGGAAATCTCTTTGTGAAAGTTTTAATCGTTGTACTTCTATGTCGGTTATATGGAAATTTATGCGTAAATTTAATAAAACATACATTCCTAATAGTAATGGAAATGATGCATGGATTTCAGATTTTCTAATGAAATATACCCCAGATTTTGTGTCTTCGAGTCCTAATATACTTAGTACTAATAATGTAAACTCTGGTAATAGTTTTCTTCTCAGTCCATTTACAATCAATGAATTAATATCTGCCATTTCTTCAAGAAGGGATACTGCCTTTGGTCTCGATGGAATACCATATATCTTTTTTAAGAAATTAAACAGTAAGATCTTGGTAATTTTTCTAAGTGTGTTGAATTTACTTTGGGAAAAGAACATTATACCCCAAGAATGGAAGACAGATTGTTTGGTACCAATTTTAAAGCCTAATAAACATAAACAATGTCCCGATTCCTACCGCCCAATAGCACTTACCTCATGTGTAGGAAAGATATTTGAACAATTGGTAAAGCAACGTTTAGAGTTTTATGTGGAACAAAACAATATTTTATCTTCTAATCAATTCGGTTTTCGCAGAAATCGTTCAGCTAGGGAAAGTATTTGTCAATTGCAGCTTGATATTCATAATTCATTAGGAGCAAACAATCATATGATTGCTGTTTTCTTCGATATTGCTGGTGCTTTTAACAGTGTAAATATTGATATTCTTTGTC
This sequence comes from Pheosia gnoma, assembly GCA_905404115.1. Lineage (NCBI taxonomy): Eukaryota > Metazoa > Arthropoda > Insecta > Lepidoptera > Notodontidae > Pheosia > Pheosia gnoma. The sequence continues at coordinate 1,288,985 of FR989901.1, read as the reverse complement.
ATGAATTGGTACTAGTAGGAATACCTGAAAAAATAATGAATTGGATAAAAAATTTCTTAAGTAGTAGAGAAGTTTTCGCTAAATATAATAGACACCTCTATGGCCCCAGACTTTCATCAAAAGGAGTCTGTCAAGGTGGCATTTTATCACCATTACTTTTCATACTATATATTCGGCGTTTAAATCTAATATTAGGTTCAAATGTTAAAAACCTTCAATTTGCAGATGATTTGGTAGTTTATGTGTCAGGAAAAAATCTACTTCAAGTAGTTGAAATTGTCAATGATGCATTAGCAAAGTTACATAAATATTTCTCTTACCTAGATCTTGAGGTCAATCCATCAAAGTCTAAAGTTGTTGTTTTTGGGAAACGGTGTTCTAATCCCCCTATTGTTCTTTATAATCATTCTCCTTTAACTATTGCAATGGATGTAAAGTTTTTGGGTGTTTTATTCTCCCATAATTTATCCTGGAATAATTATATAAAACATATAAATAATAAAGCTAACAAAGCTTTTAATGTATTAAAATCGTTGTCCGGCTCATACTGGGGTGCAGACCCAAAAATTCTGTTAACATTGTACAAATCATTAGTTCGTAGTCACTTTGAATATGGTTTTTTTTGTTTTGCTGCAGATGTAAAATTTGTAAATAGTTTAAATGTTTTTCAAAACAAATGTCTGCGTTTAATTACTGGGGCATTCAGAAGCACTCCTATAAATGCAATGCAGATTGAATGTAACCTCCCGCCAATCGGCATTCGTTTTGTTTATTTAAAAGAAAGGTTTCTTCTAAAACTTCACAGTGTTTCTAATAATAGTCTCATTAGCAATTTATCTATTACACATTCTCAGACATTCTCCAGACCATTATATATGTTACAGGGATTTCGAAATTTCTTAGATTTTCTTCAAAATTTAAATATTTATCAATCAAATCATATTTTACCTTGTTATGAAGGATCATTTACTAGCAAATTTCCAGCAATGAATATAATTATTAACAATAAGTTGTCAATTAAAGAAGATGTATATGCTATGTTGGCAGAGTGGTCTGATCATCAATTTGTTTATACAGATGGTTCTAAAAATGATAGTGCTGTGTCTTATGCCATATTTGAACCCACTTTAAATAGAGGTGTAGGTCACAAAATTGATAAAAATGCAAGTATTTTTACTGCTGAGGCTGTTGCTATCTTGAGTGCTATGAGACACATTAAAAATCATAATCGAGGACACACCAAATGGGTTGTGGTAAGTGATAGCATGAGTGTATTAAAAAACTTAGCAAATAATAAATTACATGCTAACACTAACTACATAATTTATTTTATAAAACAGTTATGGATGGAATTATCAGATGCAAATATTCATGTTAATTTTTTGTGGGTGCCTTCACATATAGGTGTTGAGGGAAATGAAAAAGCAGACTATCTAGCTAATACTATAGTTAAATTTTCAGATGTTATCCCTGATAATAACAGTGATACAAATGTCTCAATACCATTCACAGATGCTGTAAGTCTTTTAAAACAACGAATGTGTCAATCATGGGGAACACATTCATATCATTGTACACAGGTGGAAAATAAAGGTACCTGGTATGCCTCATTAGATGTTCAGATCAATTCCACACCATGGTTTTGTAAGAGTAACACTTTCTTGAATAGAAAGTTTTACGCAACTATTTGTCGTATGCGATTTGGTCATTGTCGATTGAATTATCATCTTCATCGTCTTAAAATGGTTGATTCCTCTAATTGTGATTACTGTCAATCACAAAACATCCAATCATTGAATCATATTTTCTTCGAGTGTCCATCTTTCAACATTCAGCGCCTTGTGTTGATAGATGACCTTCTACAAACTTATAATGAACCTGAACTGGTCCCGCGGTGCATTCAGGAGTTGCTTATGAATGTCTCAACTTTTGGGTATTTGTACAAATTTATAATAAGTACTGTAAATGAGATTTAGAATAAGTAAGATAAGGCTATGCTATTGTACATAATCTTTGTGTAATATAAATACTTAGTATAAAATGACCTAAACAGATGCTGAGCGATATCGTAACCTACAATCAATTCATTTATTCTATCAAATTGATAGATAAAATTTGACTATGACTATAAAAGACGAGGAAACTGACATTATATTCAAGGACATGACGTAAGAGAAAAATAAAGGATACTCTGAGGAAAAATATAAAACTGTAGAATTTACAGGATTTGGATTGTCATAAATGATTTTACACGAATGAAATTAATTATTATATTATTACATTTATGAAAACCAACTACGTAAGACGAGGCGGTATGGTCATAATGACTTTAGCCTGTTCGAAGGAGCGAATTTAACAAAAAAAAAAAAAAAAAATTGTTTGCTTGCTATGTTATCGTAAAAAATAGTTGTCCTTAAAATTCTAATAAAATAGATGAAATTTTTAATTTTCAAACATTTACACTTCTACCAACAGGTAGTTCTGCGACATTTGAAATCTATTTCACTCCAAAGAACAAGCCGGGGTCTGACAATGGGTGCTACGGTGGATAGCGATAGTAGCTGGAGAGGTGTTCCTATCAGTGAGATGTACGGGTCGCAGTCCCCGTGGGGCTCCCCGGAGTTCCCGCTTGTGACCCCGGGGTTCAACCATGCTGTATTGTACCATGTGACGAGTGGAGACAGTGCGCTGGGCGACAGGCCTCCGAAGCCTCAGATTGGCCAAGATAAGTGGGATTCGGAGCATGTGAGGATGCCATTCTCTAGTCACAGTCTGTACCCTGTTCAGGATGTGAGTATAGATTATATTTTTCTGATTCTGGTAGTAATTATATATTAGGTTACATATTATATATTATTAATATATAATATAAAGTACACACACAGCACATAATACTATATGTGAGAATTTATGTTGTTGTTTGGCTTCACTCCTGTCAGAAAACAATTAGAACTTTGAAACTGCTACCATACCATTCAATTAAAAACAAAGAAAAATTAATTTTAATAACTTTATCTATTCCACCCCTCTTTAGAGTCAAGGTGAAACACATCTAAAGAAGCGTTGGGAGATGATAGAGGGTGCTCTCTTGAGGCCCATACACAACAGCCAGGAGCTGGCCAAGGCTATACTCAGCTACAACACCAAGTTTCGCAGCATATGGAAGTTCAGAGGCCTCCACAAATTGTTTAATGAAGTTAGTAGTAGTTGTACTGACAACCTGATTAGTGCAGTTGGCATTGACCCTACCTTCTGCGCTGAGGGTCTTGGATACAAATCCTGGTAGGGACAAACTTTGTGTGGACGACCATGAATGTTTGTATCTGAGTCATGGGAGTTTTAATGTCTATATGTATAGGTATTATGTATTGGGTTTGCCCACAGCCCATTGTATGGTACCCATAATACAAGTATGCTTAGTGTGGGACCATACAGTTGGTGTGTTTGGCTAGTGATATAATGATTTTGTTCGTCTTGTTGCAATTCATAAAGTGTTGATTTAAGGTCTTTATACCAACCAAATATACTTATTTACACAAAGATAGATAAATTAATGTTTATCTAAACATGTAGTGTACTGTAGTCCATTTATTACACATTTTTTCTTATAACATAGGTAAACATGAAGTAATTTTAGGAATTCATTATGATGCATCATAACAAAATAATTCCATATTTATCCAGTGATAACTGCATATTACACAGTGCAATGCGATTTATTTCCACAATTCATATCCATATCACTTTGATTTATAAGTGTGTTGTAGTATAGTCTCAACAAAATGTTTTTATAATAGGTGTTGTTGGTATAAAATAATAAGTGATTTGTTTGCAGTACTTAGAAGAGGAGGAGTCACAGTACTTCTTCAATGTGACCCTGCCAGAAATTGCTAGGCTCGCTCTAGCTCTTCCCAAATTGGTGCAAGCACCGATACCTTTGCTCAAGTAAGTTACGACATTTTTTTAATAAATCATTCTATGGAGTATATGACCATGGCGGTAATAGCCATGTTAGTAGAGTGCTTGCCTCACCAACAAAGGTCGCTCGGCGTGCACCTCTGGAATTTCTGGATTTCATGTGCAAATCTCATTTTCAACATGTGAAATGTGAAAACATTGTAAGGAAACCTGCAGAAACCTATCCATGCCCCCATTATTTGAGGATTTTCCTTAAAATATTGTTTTACAACCAGATTTACTTCAGCTAGAATTTTATTATTTCTCATGATATTGCAGGCAACACAGTAACCGCTCGATATCACTCTCCCAGCAGCAGATCGCGAGCCTGCTCGCAAACGCGTTTTTCTGCACGTTCCCGCGGCGGAACTCTAGAAAGAGCACATCGGAGTATTCCTCATATCCATACATAAATTTTAATACGTAAGCATCCTCTAAACACAATAGTTTTTTAATGCAAGTTTATTTTTAATCAGCTTACTATTATCATTTAATTATTTACTTGATGACAGTTCCATGTGTTATGCAATAGTAATCTTTAATATGCACACCAATAAAGTGTAATGTAATAATTGATCTGTAGTTTCCATTAACTACATATATTTAGTTCCAGGCTTTACGAGTCAACAGATTCGGATTCCAATTTGGAGAAGTTGAAATGTATCTGCCATTATTTCCGAAGAGTTTGCACCAAAGGTGATTATTATTTTTAATAATATATTTCTTAACTTGAAAAGTTTTTGTAGTTGCTAATGTATTAGCACAGTTGTATAGGCAAATTCTATTCTTACCTACTGATGCATAGGTTGTTTGACTGTATTTAAAATAAGCATTAAATTATAGCCATCCTAAAAGATTATAGCTTTTTATAACTAGTAAGATTTCATTTTTCGGCAATAATATGTTTTTTTTTTTCAAAATCATAATTTTTTTTTGTTTCGGCCACGTGATCAAAAGCGCTCTGGATTGTTGGTTGATGCGTTGTGATGTCACACCATCGTCGTAAGCAGTCAAATTGCCAATACGAGTTTTTTATATTTGGGACATTTAATGTGTTTTTAGAAAAAAAAATCTCTATGGTCACGTGACCTGGAGGCCGCGTTTTGGCGGTATTTTTATTTATTTAAACTTTATGGAAAATACTGGAATGTACAATGAAAGAACTATATCAGGGTTGGCGAACCTTTATGTATCAACGTGCCATTTTTTCTAAAGTAATGTTAAATGAGGTCATAGACGTGCCATCACATAATTTTGACGGTGATTACTACTATAATTTTGACTATGCTTCTGAGCTTACGCACACTAAAACAATGTGTACATGCATTCACTATGACATACATAGCCCAACGGACTTCGTGAAATAGAATATCTGTACCTACTTCACACTTTTTTTATAAGTGCATTATGAGTTTTTGTGATAGGTGACGTGCCCAAAATATTGTGTCGCGTGCCATTGGTTCGCCGTCCCTAAACTATATCGTTAGCATCATATTAAACTAATGTACAATTCAAGATAGTTTTTGAAACAAATTTTATTAAATAAAAATTGAATTTACAAGGAAAGAACTATATCGTTAGCATGGAAAGTACTGGAATAAAAGAACAAGAGCGTAAGCATCATATTAAACTAAGAACAGTTTATGATACTTTACATACACAGTCGCAATAGGGTATTGTGTGTGGTGTTTGATGCGCGGTGCGGTTGCAGTACAGCCCCCGGGGGCGCGGTGTCGTTCTGCCGGCGGGGCGTGGCGCCGCGCGGCCTGCCCGCCTGGCCGCGCGCGCGCACCAGCCTGGCCGCCGTGCCGCTGCACGTCGACCCGCGCCACACCATCGAGGACGCGCATGGACTCATACAAGTCGACTTCGCTAACAAGTCAGTACTTTATAACCGACTAACTGCGCCCCCCGGTGTTACCCGCAATTAAAAAGTATGTATGTCCTTTTTACCGGGATAAAAAGTAGCCTATGTGCTATTCCAGACTATAATCTATCTCTGTGCACAATTTCATCCAGATCCGTTCAGCCGTTCTGGCGTGATTGAGTAACAAACATCCATCCATCCAAACTTTAACATTTATAATATTAGTGTGTAGTGTGATATGAGCCTTATGTCAATTAAGTTGTGGATATGGTTTGTAAGCGTAGTGTGTGTAGTGAGGAATACTTTAGGCGATTTTTTTTTTGCATATGATACCTTTTTGCTGATTTTTTTAATGCGGACCAGAGATCTATCCACAACTTATCTGACAGTACCCAATTTTTTCATATTTCAGTTTTGGATAGGGTTTCCAAGCACATCATAAAACTGGCCTAAATCATAAATAATAATTCTGTTATGATATACCTACTATGAATTTTTAAAATAATTACATATTGAAAAGTTCGGTAAAACCATTAGTGGGAGAGATTGCCCTTGTTTTCTACTGATCGCAAAATTATGGCGTCGACTCGTATACCTGTATCTCTTTGCTATATTTACCTGTATATATCAGACACTTTTAATATTTAATAATATTGAAATATTAACTTCTAGTGCATAATTATTATTAACTAGCTGTAACCCGCGACTTCGTCCGCGTGGTATTTAACAAAAAAAATATTCGAAAATAAAAGTAGCCTAAGTTATTACTTGTTACATCTGCTATCTGCTGGTGAAAGTCCCGTCAAAATCCGTCCAGCCATTTCAGAGATAAGCCGAAGCAAACATACAGACAGACAGACAAAAATTGTAAAAAATATTGTTTTGGCATAGGTACCGTGTATACATCCAAATGCACTTAGTAAAAAGCGGTTATTTTAATATTACAAACAGAGACTCCAATTTTTTATTTGTATAGATGTACAGATTTGTATATATAATCAAAATTGACAATCAGTAAAGGTAAACAAATTTACAAAATATTACCCTCTGATAATGACAAAAATACGGAATTTCAAAGCTTACGATCAGATAAAAACGAAAGCATACATAGCCTTACTGAGGTCACAGAGGAATCCGGGACCCTCGGTAAAGAAAGCCACTCTTCGCTCAGGTTCCTCGGTGGAGGTGTGTTGGGGCACGGGTGCGTTCAAGAAGAGATACGATTCGCGATCTGCCCCGAGCTGATGGTGTCCATGCTGTTCACGCAGGTGCTGAGACCCAATGAAGCCCTCATGATTATAGGTAATGATAATAATACTATCTCTTTTTAACGTCCCACTGTTGGGCAAGGGGCCGGCCTAATTGCAAGGGACATTAGTCCAAAAGTAGCCATGACGGCCCAGTGCGGGCTGTAAACTACATAGGCTACAAGGCTGTAAAATACACAACTACAACAACACAAAAACATGAATTAGGGTTCATAAGTTTCATTGAACTAATTTCATGTTACTCCTTCTCCATATGAAATACATTACGAACGGGCGGTAAAATCGTAGCAGACATCTTGAGACATTTTTGACAATTAATAAGTACTACCTGTAACGGTTTAAATTAATAATAAAAATCTGATTCTATTTTGTGATTTTTTTCAACATATAGGTTTGATTGTACTATTAGATTGATAATATTTCTATGTTATTAATAAGAAGATAAGTAAGGGTAATTTCAAATGACCGTCATTCCAAGTTATAAGGGATGAACTCTTTATTTAGTTTTTTTTTATCAATGAAATTGGGTCTTGTTCTGGAAGCTAGATTATCACTAGCCCATGATAGACTGTTGTACAGTTGATGACGTGTGTCAGGATGCGAGCGCTACAGCAAGTACACGGGCTACGGCAGCTCGTTCCAGTGGGCGGGGGACTTCGCGGACAGCACGCCGTACGACTCGTCGGGCCGGCGGCGCTGCGCCGTGCTCGCCATCGACGCCGAGCCGTTCAGCGGGCCGCGCCGCGAGTACACCAGGGAGGCCATCACCAGGGAACTGAATAAGGTGGGAACCGGCCGTGGGGTGCACCGGGAACTCTTGCTACCAGGCTATAGTAAACTCAATAATATATAAAAAATCATTCTAGAGATATTCACTATTCATTCACTATTATTTATTATTCCTGACGTTTCGGCTGCTTTACAGCAACCATGATCACGGGAGGACTGAGGTGGTTGACGTCCAAGTGTCATAGTTTGAACTAGGGTACCCTTATATTTAGTTGTTGCTTGCGATCCGATCCACGCAGAATGTGCTCACAGTGTCTAGAGGTCTTGCAATGGTGCGCTTGGTTTTGGATTCAATGTAGTGTATACTTACGGCTCGCGCCTGTGGGCTTTGCGGATTTCAAGTGCTCAAGTGATTTTCAACCATGATTATCACTTGCCTAACGGTGAAGGGAACCAGTTTTCGAAGAACGTACGAAGTCTTTACCTGTGTGGTGGACTAGCCTAATTTTCCGTCGCATTGAATGGACAAAGAGCTAATGATTATTATTGAATGCAAGTATCCTATCTTGTATAATCACCTCGATACTACCGCCCTCCCCCAGGCGTGGGTGGGAGTGTCGTTCGGCACGGAGGCGGGGTGCGCGGGGGGCGCGGGCCCGCAGCGGCCGGGCGTGGCGACGGGCAACTGGGGCTGCGGCGCGTTCGGCGGCTCGGCGCGGCTCAAGAGCGTGCTGCAGCTGATGGCGTGCGCGCAGGCGCGGCGCCCCCTGGCCTACTACACCTTCGCCGATACAGAGCTGAGAGACTACATCGTGAATGTCTACAATTTGCTGGCGAGATATAATGTCACTGTTGGTGAGTACTGTTTTAGTTGATAGTACCCTGCTTTCTGTGACGACTCTCATCAGAGTCGTAGATTCGAATTTGGTAGGCATAAACTTTATGCGATGAGTATGACGGTTTGTTCCCGAGTCTTGGATGTTTAATATAAGTATTATATACTGGGTTCGCCCTCGGTCCATTGTACCGTACACATAATACTAAAGTTGCTTAGTGAAGGACCCTATAGTTGGTGGTTTCGTCTGGAGATATTATTATGTAAATGTGGACAATATATAATTATATTCTAGCTGACCCGAAAGACTCTGTCCCGTCACAATTCTCAAATTTTCCAGACGACTTTACAAAAAAAAAAAATTCTTTGCTTAACATCCTTATAAATAGAATAATTTCGCTATGACTTATATTTTCCTATTATTACTTCCAGGTCAACTATACAAGTATCTAATACAGTTCTCGGAGATGGTGCAGAAGAACGCCACATTGCAGCTGTACCCTTACCTGGAGCAGGTCATCAAGCGAGGGGGCTCGGCCGACTCGGAGGAAGCCGCTCGCGGTGAGAGCACGAAAGAGACGGATATATCGTGCGAGCGAGTGAACACTGTGAGTGAATGTTCGAAAATATATTTATTTATTTATTGTTTTACCAGCTGTCGCCAGCGGCTGCGCTCGCGCAACCATAGATTTTCCCCATAGTTTTGGTTTTGCTTTAATTTGGTATATGCGATAAGCTTTTGTTGTTGATTTATCTGTGGACCCGACGAACGACCGATTTTTTATGAAATTTTCGAAATATCTCCTAATTTTCGTTCACATTCCCACAGTAATAAATCCAATTACTTGCTATAAATTTAAAAATAATTCCAACTACCAAGTACACTGTGGCACGCTAATGGTTCACTTAAAAAAAACAAGATGTAATAAAATGTATATATGTACATATGTATATTATATTTTTGTGAAAAAATATTAACATAGAAGTGATCAGTGCGACTTACTCGTTAACCTCTTGAAATATTATATATTTTTTTTGATAAATAAAATCTTGTTTGCGCTGAAAAAAAAGTATAAAAGTACGAACGCCATTTTAATTATGAGCACTAATAACACATTTAAATTCTAAACAAAAATATTTTGATAAGTACGTCAAATACGAACAAAGAGCACACAAAAACACCTCATATAGTCTTGTATCTACGTGTGAGCGGTTCTTTTTTTTTCATTCGTGTTATTAATGTATACCATTCATATACAGGCCCCAGCAGACCTACACATATCAGAGACAGTGATATCCATTGAAGAAGAATTCAACAAATCCCCAGACTTATTCTCGCAAGATGAAATGGACGTGACCATGGCACAGCCAATAGAAATCGCGGACACACAAACAGACGTAGTCCCAAACATGGAAACAAACAAGCAAGAAAACAGGTGCGAGCAGAACGATACCAATCGTATGTCACTATATGATACTATGCAGAAAATTGATGAAGACGCGGGCAGGCCGAAACCACCTTCTGTATCAAGTACATCGCTTCTCGGCCTCAATAAGAGTGTATTCGCAAATGATTGCAACTCGTCAATGGATTGTGAACAACGCACCGAAACCCCTATGACGCCCAAAAAGAAAGTAATAAGACCAATAACGTATTATTTTAAAAAGAAATAGTTTTGGTGTTTTAAAAAACGATCCAACAAATTTAATACAATGGTCTAACAACTTTTCCTTTTTTGGCTCCATATGCATTGTTCAATATTACTTTATTAAATTCAAAATTGATGATTAGTTGTGACGTCTGATATCCATTTTGATTTTTTTATTCTACCGGAATTGATGATTCATTATTAATACTCGTGGAATAATCCATAATACTGGCATTTTATTTAAATACCTCGTGTAATATCTGTAGGAATACACAATGAAATAAAACGCTTACCGTAATATAATTAAAATTATTTATTATCCTTCATCATATTTCTAGCATACTAAACGTAATAAGTGTATAATAATAAATAATTGAATAGTAATTTAGTTTCGAAATATATCAGCAATGTACACATTAATAACTCGATAATAGGTTTTTAAAGTTTTAACTAAATATCTCATGCAAAGTAGGCGATTTGTTATTAGTTTCATATTAATATGGCGGACATATGTCCACGTACTCGGTCGGATTACGCTACACTAATAATAAATTAATAAATTAACTAGCGACGGTCGAAAAGTGATCATAACACTCTTTATTTTTTATTAATTTTTACACATCTTTGGCGAACTATAACAATATATGAGAATAAACATTTGTGTGGCTAGCTATCAATGCACTCTGTTCACAAATCTGTTTGAATACAATGCCCGCAATAGGGTATTTGACTACTATTCTTTTTTAATACATAATTATAATACAATTTAAGATGTACGGTTACTAATGATGAAACAATTTTCTAAATTACTCAATTACAAATAACAGACGATCAGTAGTGGTATTCTGTAACACCCATCTAATTTATCTCACGTCTGAGTCCCAAAGTGGATTGTGAATTTTCAATACAAACTTTAAATTGTACCCGAGGACTCATGCGCGATATATGAGACTGGCGTTACAGAATACCACTACTGGACATAGGAAGCTACAGATGTACAGGCATATGACGTCACCGTCATAGGTCAGCGCGCGTGCGACAATGAAAGAGCGCGGTCCCACTATCCCAACTATTGCTTTCATAATACGTTAATGAGTAACACCTATCATTTAAATTTTGATTGATATAACGAAAATTATTTCACGGTATGCGAATGTACGAAATTAAATAATTGTCAAATACCCTATTATGTTGTATACTAATTACAAACTACCAATTATACTTGTTTTAACTAAATGTACTGCCATCTTTATCATCGAGGTAATGTATGAGCAACACAGCAATATATTTAGTTGTAAAATGTATGTTTCATTCACTGAAAGACTACCGACTTTCGCAGATTCTGACGTCTCAGGATTTAGAGTTTTCGAATTATGAATTAGCAGTTTTTTTCAAAGGTTACCCTCATTATGCCGAGACGGCAAAACCTGGAAACTTCCACATATTAGTAAAACCACGATTAATCGAACAAATAACTTTTAATTACAATTAACTAATTTTCATTTACTTATTTAACAAGTTTGGGGCCGAATGGTATATTTCGGTTGTTTATTAAACATAGTGGTTTGTAAGCGAAACAATTCCGTGAACAGATTTCTTAGTTAAGGATATTTAATTCCGGCAGATAGCCTCAAATCATTATCATCGTTGCCAATATATAATGTGACAGATCAAATACTACACACGGTTTAGTAATTCAGAGAATAAATAAAAATACCGCCACATTTATATATTCGCACCGCTATTATTTACCTAACACTAAATCTATAAACAAAATTAATAATAGTTAGTTGAAAACTAAATTTTTATTAACTATCTTACGGCGTCGAGAATTGTACAAGGTTTTGGTAACGCGATATCGACCATATTTGCTGCAACATAAAGTCCATAGTATATGTTAGGATACATAATGTAGGTTGAATGGACGATCGTTACAAGCGTAATATCACAGACACCGCACGAGGTGTCCCTTTGCTAAGCTATATATAAGTAAACAGCGATCCCCCAAATTTATAGATATTTACAATGGAAATACAAAGCACATTTCTTCTGAAAAATGTATTGCAATACCATGGTAAATTTCTTAAAATTTGACGGCACATGTTTACACGATGCATATTCAGGATTGCTTATATGCAGTCGAGGCACGAACTATATCCAGTTTGTTCCTACCTAATTTTTCCATATACAAAGTCTTCTTGCAAAGAAAACATTGAAAATGCCTCGTAACATTGGTTGATACTGAGATTAGCAGAAGACTAGAAGCCAGTTTTATTTGTACTTATGATTAGTTTGACGTTTAGGTACATTTATTTACATAAATTGTCTAAATTTCACTATACGTCCGAAGGTAAATGGTCTAGTTATATATTTACGATTTAAAATTACATTTACAGTAGTACATTTTGGTTAACGAGATTAGTAGGTTTTTATAATGTTCGTGACAGATTAGTTTAGATAACTCAGGATCAGATTTCTCACTTCACACAAATAACGTTTAATCTTATCAATCACTTATCGCCCGGTCAGCAATTATAATCTGTCAAGCTTCTATCAAATAAACACAATTTATTGGTACAGATAAACAACAGGATTAACTGCGCAATCCCGAACATGCAAGTGTTGTTCACCGTTAAACTATTTCAGTATAAGTTATCCAGAATAATGTGTGGGACATAGTATACATGGTTTACGTTTTCAAAATACTGAACTTGGTACAGCCATAAACAAAATTAAATATTGTATATGTCTATTTTTTGAGATATAGCTTTACGTGACATTTCAATCAATTATGAGGCTTGTTTATAAATCTAAGAACGGTTAATGATTATGATTTCGACTTAGCATTAACACAGCGACACCCTGTCACCCGCCCGGGCGGCCCCGGGGCAAAAGGCTAGTAAGCTCCTAAAGATATGACGTCATAATTTATGTATTTACAAATCGAATTATTATTGATCTACTATGCACACCTAGCCTATCACGAGTCAAGAGATCTATTATAAATAGGTAACTAATTAATCAGAGTTTATTGTGACGAACGATGGTTACTTATTTCTTAAATGTGTATTTTTTTTTGCATAATTTATTCACGGGTCATGGCCTCGTGATAGACTTTAAAAAATGCGATAAAACATTGACGTCTCTTTCTCAAATGCAATTAATTCTTCAATATTGATATCTGCTATGTCCTCTGGGATTGCTATTGAAAGCGATCAGATAGAGTGAACATATATGATACAATAATATATAATAGGAGATCAATACGGACGGCGCGATTTGTCATAGTATAAGTCGGCTTTATACCACTCAAGTATATAGGCACTTTTGTGGTATATAGCCAACTACATAAACGATGTTTAGCTGAACTACGAGAGTTATATCGTCTCTACCTAAAACATACTTCCATTAACATTCTCTATGGTAACTTTAAACTCCTAACTTAACCAAACGGTTATACCATTCATAACTCGCCCTACGTCTCTATACCAATTAAGTTATCTCAATTTACCTTAACTAATCTAATGGTAAATATGCGTGTGGAGATACAGCATTCTGGATAACTTATCAAAATAAAATAATAATAAAATGAATATATTAGTATCATATAACATATGAGTGTACGTCGTCAAATTATGCAGTTAGAAATTAGCCATATTCAATAGCTGCCTTTACAGGTACGCTCTTTACCGCGTGATCGGCTTTCGTGCGTGAAAGATCGCGCGTATAGAGGTAAACCGACACGGAATGCGAAGTATCTCGCAGGGATTCGCGCATGATTGGCCTTTACACAGCTGCTCATTCCTATTCTGAGCAAACAGAACAATCGAGCACAAAAGAATCAACAATTAGAAAATGGACAAACGATAATTCGCGATGCGCGTGCGAGATTTCCCGCACACCGATCGCGTGTGAAAGAATGTGTCGTGAAGAGGCGGCAGTACATTACACTTTAGAAAATAAAAAACAGTAACTCATAACCGCTCTAAGTACACAAACCATACGCAAGTATATAGAACTAAGTACAAACGTGTGCTTGAAGCTAACATATGCTAAGCGATAGAAAAAATAAATAACAGAACGAGGATATGACTAGATCGTTTTGTTTCAATACTAGGACCTACGTTCATAAAAGCACTATGCGCCCTCTCCATATTTTTATTTATATAAATAGATATAATATGATTAATTATTCCGAATTCTAATGTTTGTTTTTTTTTCTGATTAAAATATTGGCATTCATCTTATGTACTAACTTGCATCGAACGGTGTTTAGTTAACGTGTCGAGTGTCGTGTGCGAGGGACTCGTGTCGCATCACTGGCCACGCGCCAATTCGCACCATCCGACGACCTAACTAACTATAACGCCTAATTAACGATCCGCCTTCGATTCGCATACCATTTACAAACGATCCGAATGTCCTTGAGTGACCCTACGCGAGCGCTACCACGAATTTGAATATGCGAACTATATTAATGTTTTATAAAATATCAGGAGTCGAATAGGTTTTTTTTAAGAAATTCTATTTTAGTACTAACGATGTGCGCGGTTACCGGAGGTCGGTCGCCGTCGGGTGGACCCGATGGTTCACGATCTTCAGAGTTGAGGAGTTTTAGATGACCGCGACACACGCGCTAAGAGTATGACATGACAAGTGAATGAGGATACTTTAATAACGCAATGTGGCACTAAATGAATAATGCGTTGTTGGCGACGAACTAAGCGAAGCGCGGTAGTGGGCGGTGGAGTATTACACTCGACAGATGGCGTTGTCGGCGTTGGTGCCATTGCATTATGCCAATATACAATAAATTATATATATTGCTGGCAAGAGTCTTTAGTGATGTGATAAAAAATAGATCGTTATTATCTACCATTGGACTCGCGGACTGCCCACGCGCGCCATGTGCCTGACCCAGCCAAATTATTTATATTACAAAGGAATTTAACCATCCGTGCTAATAGAGAAAAATGTGTATGGGTGGCCAATGCTAGTCGCTCCACTAGAGGCGCTCCACCAAGCCCGTTCGAGTCGCGAATGGAGAGCGGTGAGATGAGGATGAGTACGGTTGCGCTACGATAGTTACGAGAGAGTATAAAAAGTGGCGACAGACTAGTCAATGGACCCGAGTGCTGCGTCGCGCCGCGCCGCGCCCGCGCCGGGCAGCTGGCGGCGCGTCGCGCCCGACTCAGAGAGTAGGCACGGCAATACCTGCCTATGAAAAACATTTAGATACATTTAAATAATTGCAAAGCATACCCTGTATCCTAGAATCACTTTTATGGGCGATTGTTTTATACATTCAGAGGGACATTATTCTATTACAAACGTTCGCGTCACCGCAATATATCTTTAGGGAATTTTATTTTAATCAGTATATAAAGATATAAGTACACAATATTAGTCCCGGGCGGTGCCCGGGCGCATACGCCTACATTACCACGAGGTGATATTATCGATATACTAAGTATACGTGTTCCGGTTTGGCAACGATTTGTGTGTAACCTAAGTAGGTAGCGGGCGTCGCGGCGCCCGCCGCACTCCGCCCCCGCCTGACCGCCCCCGAGCCCGGCCCGCGGCGCTGCCGCTACATAACATACCCCACCCTAACCTGAACACTCAGGGTCCAAATCTCTTCGTACCTATTCAAACTTTTTTAGAACAATTTTCAAACATTTTTCTCTTCGTAAATTGGCAACATTGATCCCACACTTCTGACTAGCAGATATTTCGAGGTTCACTAATGTGACGTTTACTCCCGCTTTAAAGACGTACCTAGGATACCTCCGTCACGAATCAAACTGGGACCTTAACAACCTGCGCAGACAGAGGAGCAATCTGCTTTTTACATTCCACATTCTTTGTATTGTATCAGCGTCATAGTATTTGCGCAAACAGCAAGCTCGGCATCCCAAACATTTTAAAGAACGCGGAACGCAGATCGCTGTACGCTCTTCTGTGTGTTTGGGCATTAAAGGCGGGTTTGTAAGTATTTACACGGTGGCAAGCTGGTTCCCTCAGCTACACATTAAATCCAATTGATGGTCTCCCTCTTATATCCTATTACGCCTATATCCATCTACAGATGAGATGAAAGAGTAGGGAAAGGATCTGCCATAGTACACGTAGCTAAAGATTCCCCGCGTGTTAGGGCGCGCGAGGCCGGCTCCTCGGTCGGTCAACGAAACGAGACCACGTCGACGAATAATCTTAAACGGTAACATAAAACATCGATAAAAATAAATAATTGCATATAAGTAAACAAAAACAGACGCTAAAACAATTAAAAAAAGCGTAACAACGTATTGCACAATCGTGAGTTTAGAGAAAAGAACTAGAGACACACATAAACTACAGTATTTTTGTTTGTTTCGCATATATCATTGTATACACGGCTTACACGTAAATCATAAACGCCTAAAACTAGAATACTATGTCAATATAATATAATTATTTGTGTAAATATAAAATTCTATGTCTTGTGGTGAGTGTAATATTTGACTAGAGGCGGGCGGCGTGGCAGACGGCGGCCCCCCGCCGCCGTGTTGCGTCGCGTCGCGTCGCCGCCGCGCGCGGCACGGTACGTCATGCACTCACTCTGCGACGACAGCCGCTTTGTGGACGATCCCTCGCGTACTCCTTAATCTACGTGGTGTAGTCTAAAACACGCTACGATTATATTTCGACGCAAAAAATGCGATTCTAAAAAATCGCACATCAACCTCGACTCGTTGCCGTCTGTTACTAAATCGCAGACCGCAAATTAAAATGCTATATTACATTTGAAGCCGTAACGAACTACGCAATCATAACGTGGTCTTAGCCTATCGTCCACATTGTGATCACAATACTAACTAACCTCGTCGCCTCGCCGCCGCGAGTGCGCCGCCGACGCCCGCGCAGCGCGACTCGCCGGAACCCGCCCGCGCCGCGCGCACACAATATATCTAAGGTATCTCAGTATCATTTTATATTAACATTGGTACCTTTTTTGATTATGAATCTATTTTTGTCTGTATAGAAATTACACTAGTTTTGTAATCTGTTCGTTCGCGCTTCACACACTGTTGGCTCCCCGGACGCATCACTTATTGTATTTAACACCTTAACGAGAATAGTTTTATATATGTATAATATATAGACACACACATAAGTTCTTGAAACAAAATTGGGGAAGCGCGCTCTTTAAGAATTGACATCGCGGACTGCGAGCGCCGTCATGCCGACCATACGTCAAGTTGTAATTTTTACATTTAAATACCTTTTTTGTTATTTTTTTTTTTCATATCCAATGTTTTTGTTAGTAGTTTTTTTTTAACTAATTTCATCCTATAAAATCTGTTTGAAGCGTCTAATAGAGGTAATAACGAAGATGTGGGATCGTTTACATATTTCGAGGTATTTTCTGAAATTTCCCCTGGGGGTGTGTACAAAAATAAATTATTATTTTCAATTTAATTTATTGAAAATTTCCGAAAGTTCCCCAAGCCGCAAAATGTTTTGTTAACGTTGGGTTAGCCTCTACCTCTTTTAAACTTTCCATACAGATAAAGAGAATATTTAAGAGTCCTGTTAAGGACCAGTGATCCAAACCGTTATACTGTACAACTTCCTTCACAGCGCGTCGCATGCGCACCCGGAAGACGTATGCTCGCCATAGAGCGTACACACATGCAATACAGAAACGAACGGCCTGTACAATCCTTTATGTTGATATTATACATTTTATATCACAGCCCATATTGAAATTTACAACACATTTTACCACGATCTTTCAAAACGAAGGCCAAATATTCGGTCATATGGAAGTGCACTTTCATTTGTACACAGCGTTAATACAAACATTTAATTTTGTCAACAAGATCACAACATGTAGGTATGTGAGTCGCCGGGCGCACCGCCGACAGCGGACAGATCGGATATCGGGGCTTAAAAATATCAGGAAGAACCACCACTTCGAAAAGATTGTATTTTTTGAGGATTTGGTAAATTTCAATGTACAGAAAGGCGCTAATCGAGTTGGTAGTCACAAACGACTGCCGTGCGGTACGGCCCGGCGGCATTAGCTTATCAGACACACATAATAATAAATTTAACAAAATATAGGACATATAAATACTCCAATAGTGATCTATGCGAGCTCTTAGATTAGTCGTGATCAGTTCGGCGGCGGGAGGCAACAGTGTCCACGAGCGCCGGGGCAGCGCGGCTACCGCGCAGGTGCCGCTGGTGTAGCACCGTGCTACGGACTACGGCACGGTACTACGATACAGTACTACGAGCGTAGCACAGACCCGACGCGGCGCGTAGCAGCGCCGGCGCGACTGCGCGCGCGACGCGTCGGTCAACAAATTAAATGCGCAAAGGCAGTGCACCGCCCGCGGCGCAACAATGTTTGTTGCAATATACAATAATTAAAATACATTTTTTTTTCTTACATTTTCAACTTACTTAATAAATTCAGTTTGGCTTAGTTCAAGCAAATAACTAGTATAATAAATTTATGTTAAATGTTTCAGTTAAACGTTAAGTACTTAGAAGTAGAAGTATGATTACGAATGACAAAATTTTTATAACGTCATTTTTTTATAATAATAATAATTTAATCAAAGTTAATAAATTGTATATATAATAATATAATAGAGTAATTTAATGATTAATCGATAATGATAAGAATGAAGCATTCCTACGCGCTGATTTAATAAATTACTTTTAAACTAATTTAGTATACTCGCCGAGTGGGCTTGCATAATTCTTTAGTAAGTATGTAGTTAATGATATTTGCTATACAATAAATGTGTATTAAATTCCTTGGAATTGTTGATAATAATACGCGAACAGGTGCATCTCGGGCACGAGGAATAATCCAGTCGCCTCCTGGAACAGTCGAAAATTTTATTTTAACAAATTAATAAATAAATATCGCCAGACGAACACACCAATTATACGGTCCCACACTAAGCAGCGCATACAATGGACTGGGGCCGAACCCACTATCTATTACTTATATAGATAAACATCCATGACTTGGGTACAAACATTCGTGCTCGTCACACAAAGTTTGTCCTCACCAAGAGTCGAACCCGGGACCCTCGGCACAGAAAGTAGGGTCAATACCAACTGCGCTAATGAGGCCGTCAAGTAACAGGTTATGTTGGGGAAAGATTCAAGTTTACAACGTGACAGCGAAGCAGCCTTTCTGCCACTTATATGGAAAGACCGCTGAATGGTCTGTAATGTAAATCTATACAAATAAATAAAATTGGAGTGTCTGTTTGTAATATTAAAATAAACGCTTTTACTAAGTACATTTGGATGTATACACGGTAGATATACCAAATCAACATTTTTTACAATTTTTGTCTGTCTGTCTGTCTGTCTGTTTGTTCCGGCTAATCTCTGAAATGGCTGGACCGATTTTGACGGGACTTTCACTGGCAGATAGCTGATCAAGGAGTAACTTAGGCTACTTTTATTTTAGACTAGCTGTTACCCGCGACTTCGTCCTCTTTTTGTTAAATACCACGCGGACGAAGTCGCGGGTAACAGCTAGTATAATATATATCTTAGGTTACCACGGTATGAATATCGGCAATAATCATGGCTACTCCAATATGCATATTGCGTAAAGGCTATGAAGACTATATTACTTACCACGTGCACGCGTTGAACGCGTAGGGACGGCGTCTAGGGTTAGTAAGGCCGGTTGGCGTCCTTGGGCCGTTTCAGCTGGACCTTCAGCCGCTTCATGCCGATCTGGAAGCCGTTCATCGCTTGGATCGCCGCCTGCGCCGACGTCGGGTTGTCGAACGACACGAAACCTGGAATCAATATTATTTCAATGTGTTTGTAGATCCCTTAATCTTAAAAATGTCACAGATGAAGACGTGTTACAAATGAAGTTTGACTGTCAACGGTTCTCTGAATATAGCGTTGATTTCCCGGTGATTTACCTATAAATTCATTTTTTAAATAGTAGCCGGTATAAATACTGGTAGTTTTTGAATAATTCATAAGTAATTATTGGTGTACATGAAAAAGAAAACAATGATTTAGATTTATGAAACAAACAACCGGCTTAACTAACCGAAACATTTGCTCTGATTGGTGGCGCGATCGATAAACACTTTGCTGCTGATGACGTTTCCGAAGGGCAGAAACATCTGCATCAGCTCCGCGTCCCCGAACTCCTGGGGCAGATGGTAGATGAACAGGTTACAGCCCTCGGGGCCGGAGATCGAGCACCCTGGGAACATAAGAAAATCTTTAAAGAACTCACAAATCTGCCTCTGAACAATAGCACGAGGGGTTTTTGGTAATCGGGTACATGGGAGTGCACCCGCTAAGTTACAAAAATAAAATGTTTGGAATTTACGTAAACAATAGAGAAATAGAGCATAGTAATACTAATAAGAATAGTTAATATTTATGAAATAATTGAGGAATGATTTAGATGAGTTTAGAAAATAAAAGTATCTACTCGAATTACAGCAATAACATATTTTACTGAAATAGAATTTGGTAGCATTCTTATTGTATCTTCATTCGGGATAGCGACAACCTTAAACTAAAGTATGCTACACAATTGGGACTTAATTATGATAGACCAATTACAACAATTCGTGTAGATGGATACTAGAAATTCTAGAATTGTAGGAAGGTACTTACAATATGCTTAATGAACATGGATGCTGTGATGATATCACTGTTGTCTTAAACCACCTCTTACCATAATTAGTGTGCACATATAGTTACATAATGTTTCATAGAAAGATAGTACATTTAACACATACATGGCACACACAACAAACGTGCTAGTAAGTAGGTACAGTACAACGGAAAACACTAAATAGTGTACTTAGTGAAGAATTTTCACAGATGTACAGTCGCGGAGGGAAAGGGTTCGTCATCTTAAAGTTGACTTTTGCTTGCAAGAGTTCAGGGACCGTAATAGTGCAAGAAACAGTATTGCCAACATTTAAATAAATGATACGCGACTTTCCTTTGACGCGTTTACTATATAATCTATGTAATAAAAATTCATCTTACTCCATCCTATCAATTATAATATATTGACAAAATCGACACTGGCAGAAACTACTCTATTTGTAGCCTCAAAAAATTAGGAATAAAAAAAAAATGCAACAAAAAAGTGACATTGACAAACACCGGGAATAAGTTTTAATCATAAGATACAAAGAGCATTGGCAGAATCGCGTTGAGCCTGACTCAATGGAAAAGGCCATTAGGGAGAAAAAAAAAAAAAAGATACAAAGAGGACATAATCACTACGTTTGTATTAAAATTCAAATGGCAGGTCAAACCATCGTAAAGAAAAAAAATACAATTTTAATTTGAGTAAATTTGAACTTTGTGTGTCGAGTAGTTAAACATAATTTTCCATGCAACAGTTTTTTCTGTGACATAGTTTAAAAATGGAACACGTGCTTGCGAACTTTATATGAATCAATTTGAAAACTGACGAACCTTTTCAATCCGCTACTGTAGCTAAGTATGAGCATATTGAAAGCCTGATATAATTGTGCAATTGCTTGCGCATTAACTATGGCAGATTAGTATGCACGACGCATAGTAAAACTACAATCATTGTCGTTTTCCAGCTAAGTAACGATGTTTAAAAGCGATTTTATTTCGAATCTGTGCGCCTTGGCAATATTCGTTTAATTTTGGGTATATGAATGTTAGGTTGACATTTAGGTAAATATGGATTTGTTGGTCAGCGTAAGTTGCCAAGGCGCATGATTGAATAGTGTCCTGGCTGCAAAATGCTACGTCTGTTTTTGGACTAATCCGGAGGGAGGGGGGGGGAATTCCCGTAATAACCGTCATTTTTAGGACTTGATTTAGATATAGTGTTACCTATATTTCAAAGCACGCTATGCACAACTTATCGTCTCAGCTGGAAAACGGAGAAAAACACCGACAAAGAAATCATTGAATCTCCACTTGACCAAACTAGTTTCATTGACTTCAACACACTAAAGAGATAGCTATTGAAGGGTCGAAGGTTAGTTTTTTAGTCGTTGGTTCAGGAGCTCCACCTCGGGGCGCCATTTACCTTCTCTCTGCGCGGGCGCAATGGTCGACATCGGCGGCGGGATCGGCTGCGGAAACTGCCCATAAACCGCTGGGTAAGCTGTCGAACATTAAGTTGCACATTTTCACAATGAACATCCAGTCGTTGCGTACATTTACATGCAAATAACAACATTGTTTATTCAGAAGAATAATTCCAATGTGTTTCTTGTAAGTACACTTAAACAGATACCTAATAATGTTGACGCATTGTATGGACAGAAAACAACAACTAACTACTGTACGTGAATGTACCAAATTATAATATGGAGTAGCGTGATTTGGACAGCGCACGGTACCGTAAACATACCACAACGAATATTCATTTAAAAAATTGATTGATCTATAGAATGCAAATACGTACTGAACTAGGTAAGACTTGCCCTTAAAATAAAAGCCTTTTCTGTAAATCATAAACTGCGCAAATTATGTACGGGTTACGCTCTTTTGGTATGGCTAAAATTATTTTACTAGGTTTAGTAATAGATCAATCAATTGCCATTATAAACAGTGGGTAGGTACGGTATATATTTCCTTAATTTACGGAGGTGGTAAACAAAGATGGCGGATTTTCAACCAGAGACAATTTGAGAAGAGTTTGAAAATAATGAATGAACAGCTCAAGAATAAGAATCGGAAAGAAGAGTGAATGACCAAGCTGCATCATTTTGCGTTTGTTGCAAACGATATGAAATAAAACGCCACTAATTATTATACAATACAATCCGCAATAGTTCCCGCGAAAATCCGTGCTAATTTGCTTGGTCACAAAATTGTATAAATTCGTTATTTTTATAAAATAGTTCAATGTATTTTTCATTCAGTTCTCCCTGAGTCTATGGGTCTTTCCTCCGTTTAAAAAAATGCGAAATGAAAATATGGCCGTGTCCCTGCATAATCTGTGGTCGCGACTTCTGCTTTTTTTAAGCATTTTAGGAAAATATTGTTTATAATACGTTGAATTAAAACATTTGATAGTCGGATTCATAGGTAAATGTTTCTTAAGTGGACTAAGACATTTATACATCGTTATAAAATGTGTAGGATTAGCAAAATTGGGATATTGTGCGAAGGATGGTTTGTTTACCACTTTCGTAAAGTAAAGAAAAATATACCATACATATAGTCGTTCCCCTTGCACATCCATCCTACATATTAACATATAATTCATCTCAATATTCATTCTATACAATAATGGAATTTGGCCAAGAGTTTTTTACTAATTTGAACTATCTCTATTCTCAATTTTTTTTTCAACTTAAATAAATAGTAGGACCCGAAATAGTTGTAAACACGTTCCTAAACCTTTCAAATAAATGAATGATGTTCCATATTCAAACGTTCAACACCCGTCCGTTAAGCATGAATTTTAAATCTACCCTCTATTTACAATTCAATGGTGGACTTTTGGCCGCGTTCCAAGCGTATCACGTAAAGCGTTGAGATCGGATAGGGCTAGTACAATGCTACCACCTTATCAGGAGGCTGAAACTCAATTGACCTTGTCATCAAGAAATTGTTAAGGTTTTTAACACTTTCGTTAAGGCAGTTGGAGGGTGTAGTAACGCCATCAGCTGAGGAGATAGGCTGGTAGCACTATATAGTTGAGGGTAGGAAGGCCGCCACTCACCGACTCCGGGGAAGGGTTGCATTCCAGGGTACGCCGCGTGCTGCAGTGCTGCCTCGCCGTTAGGCAGACCCTGAGCTGTTACGGGTACAGCTGGAAACAGAGGATATAATGTCAGTTATATAATATTCTTCATAAAAACATCGTTTATTCTCTATAAACACTCGCAATAACATTCTATATTACTTTAAAGATTGCGTAAAAACATAGTGTATCAATGTACAGATTGCGCTAAAATATAATGTATCACTGTACATATGCGTAAACACATCGTGTTTCATAGAGCAGATTGCGCAACATCGCATTTATTAGAGGGAAAGTGCCGCACAGTGGACAGATGTAATCCCAGTAAAACCAAGCACAAGGCAAATTACGAAAAGATCATTACAAATATTTGACCCGGCAGAAATCGAACCCAAAACCACCCGGTGCATCCAGCCGAGCGGGCTACGCTCAAACCACTACACCTAGGTGTCTTCAATGATGATAGTGAGGGATTATAAGTTGTCCAAATCATTGGAATCTATGCTCTATAGAGGCTGGTACGTACGTCCAGTGAAGGTCTGGTGTATGCCGTTGGTGTAGACGGCTTCCTGAGGCTGCGGCTGTCCGTTGGCGGTCTGGGCGGCCATGTTGAAGCCGGGCATGGTGGGCGACGGCAGCGAGGGCAGAGCACCGTTCAGGGGCTGCGCCCCGCCGGTGCCTATCGCGAGACCAGTGAAGTTGTCTGGAAAATGGAAAAGGGAGCTCTCGAAAATTGGTTATCATAGAATATACATAACGCTGAAAAGTATAATACAATTGCCTATGTGGCCTAGTAGCACGGCCAGCGGTGACAAGACAAAATTTGAGATTAATCGATTTTGTCTCTTTCCCTCGTATGAAATACGGAAGGGAGAGCAACTCGGTGCGATATAAACCGTGATATTGGTTTTGTCTTGACCTGCGTGCAAGCCCTTCTGGGCGTCTCTTAATCCAAAACAAAAGCTTTACGAACTCTTGTCACTTGTTTGTTACTTCAAATAGCACGAAAAAAACTATTAATTTGTTTGCAACGGAGGTTTTTCTATTGGATAGCATACCATTGGGGGTCAAGTCAAAAGAGTAAAATCTGTAGGTACAGGACTGCCAGACAGAGGTGTCATAATAGGCGGGTGCTTATCATGACATACTGGATATCTGGTAATACTAAGCGTGTGAAACCTGTTTGGACGTTGGTTTCTCTCGAGCATTTCTCCAGGAGCTTCTGGGATCTATTCACATCAATTTGATGTGGTGTTTACTTACCCGAGGTGGGCGGTACGACGGAGTTGGCCATGCCGTTGAGCGCGTGCGACGCGAGCGCCGTCATCGGACTGATGTAGCCTTGCGCAGTCGCCGCCACCATCAGCGCCGCTTGTTGCTGCAACACAAACAACAATCAGCCTTTTTAAAGTTCCATTAGTGCATAGGCTTAGCGAGCTGTTCTGACAAATAAACTTTATTGTATTCCAAATCATGTATATGTAATCGGCTACGGCTACTACGGCTACTACGCATTACCACCTGCTAGGTGGGTCGTAGCAGTGTGGTTACGAAAGTAGTGCTACGCATACATCTTTCTTCAGATTATTTAAAACTAAAAGGAACTGTTGTATGTGGCAGCATTTGCGAAATAAACATTAAGGTATGTAATAAATAACTAAGATCATCATCTGGCTGAAAAGTTATAAATTGCGTAAATTTAATTTTAAATGCTTTATACTTTCATCGTAAGTATAAAATTTCAGGAGCATTCAAAAATCGTGTGCACGGTGTAAAGAGGCCCACATAACCCTCTGTATTTATGGCGGGAACAATAGGCGAAAGTTTCGGGGCCTGGAGCCTGTGCGGTTGCAATATTGCATGTTGTACTATCAATTTTCATCAGCTCCGCGATATTATAAAAGTTTGGAACGCACCGGTGGCGCAATTGTTTTCGAATATTTTGTGATACCTATAATTAATGAGAAAAAATGGCTTATACAAGGCAAAATTAGGATTGTGATTTTTTGTAATAATTTTTTTTTAAACTGACATAGGAAAATCCTGTTACAGCGTCTCCTCTTAGTAATAGCTTCATGTTAGCGGATTTCAATCAACTCTATCGCTTGCTGTGCTGCACTGTTGACGTGACTCTTGCTCGCTCATAGTACAGGCATGTAGTTGTAGGGGTTAATGAAAGTACCAGTAATGTCATAGTTGCTAACATGGGCGTAGCCAGGATTTGCTTCAGGGAGGGGCAAAGCAAGGAAACTCGAATAAAATATTTTGTTTGTCAATAAATCTGCTACCAATATAAAGTAACTCTTTGCCCTGGTATGCCTGCTCTCATTTGCCAAGATGATATATACACACATAATTTCTTGAAATCAGTAGTAATAGGGGCATATCATTTTGGGTTAACTTCAGGAGCATAGGTGGGGCAGTTGCCCCACCTATGCCCCATAGCAGCTACGTCCGCGGTTGCTAATAATCGTTACTTTTAAAGTAGGTACCTGTTCAGTGATGACCTGCGCGTAGGTACTGTATGCGCCGAACTGGTTGAACACGAACGGGTTGAGGAGGCTCATGTTGCCGGCCATCTGCTGCATGCGCCGGAGTTGCCGCTCTTTCTCTGTGTCCGCGAACTTAACCACTAGGCTCGAGGACGCGCCCTGAAACAAACGACAAAATATAAGCTTTTAAATACTACTTTGCCTAAGAAGAAAGAATAAAAATATGAGGCCACAAATATTTGAAGAACACATTTTCTAGAAGAAAAGTATTGCGTAGAAGATAATACAATCTGGTATTACGCACATAATTTCTGCCTGTTTAATTTTAAACATTATAATTAAATGCAGTTGAGTGTTAAAAGTCGTCGTGTGGTTAAGATCTTAATAGCCTTAGGCAGCTGTTTTATAATCCTTATACTATTAGCTTGTAGATATTTTAATATAATTACAGCTATAAACCACGGCATAAAACAGTTTATCCTAACCAATTTGGAGTGTCATAATCTCGGGAACCATTTTTTACAAGCTTAATCTTTTCCAAAGAGCCTCCATTAAAGTTATACTATACGTAGCCAATGATCCTTTAAACAGTCATAAAGAGCCTTCCCATTTGTTGCTCAAGGAACAGCTTATCGACCTCTTTAAGAATGCAGCAGCAAATGCTCGTGGATATTAAAATTGCAACGGCGGACGCTCAAAGTGCTCCCCCGGCTACAATCCCACAAGCTAGGATACAAACGGCCGGCACAATACTGAGCGAGCGCTGAGTACCCGCATTCATTATGTATTTGCTGTGAGGAGTGAAGGCAAAAATGGCTCGCCGTAGGCCCGGCACGGCACCGCGCGCAACAGGTCGCGGCCCCCTCGTTGCAACAAGTTATTTGGGCTCACATCCAAAAATGCATCGGCCGAGACGTCGGAAACTCCGCCGTAGGAAATCTCTCTTGCGGAACGCCCGTTTCCTGTCCGATAGTTTCCACTCGTTAATTGAGTGCGATCCATTTGATTGTCGAGTGCTGGTTATTTGTGATGGTGGCAGAAGTATTGCGATACTCGGTGGCCGGTGCGTGTCTCTGCATATCATTCCGGTGTTGAATTATTTCGTGCTGCTCCGCATTTATTTGGGGCGTCGATTTCATTGTTTGATGTTTCCGTTATTCAATTCGCGTTCTGTGTAAACGTTGTGGTTTCAATGTTTAAAAGCTTTTGGTGTGTTTTATTGAAATTGTAGGATTTAAATTCTGGATTTCGAGATTATGGAAACATCAGTCGTGTGTTGTTCTTTCATGAGATGGGTTCGTTTTATTTAGATAGGTGTGTGTTCTTGTTGGAGAGGAAAACGATATTGAAACCTCCACAGAAGATGTTTGTTTGCGACTAAAGACTTCAA
Source organism: Pheosia gnoma (assembly GCA_905404115.1). Taxonomy (NCBI): domain Eukaryota; kingdom Metazoa; phylum Arthropoda; class Insecta; order Lepidoptera; family Notodontidae; genus Pheosia; species Pheosia gnoma. The sequence goes on along the minus strand of FR989901.1, from coordinate 1,261,048 downwards.
AGTTAAAGTTTCTAGGGGCGTCGTATTAATTTATTTCATAATTCAAGTAAATTAGGGCAAATACCGACTGCAGTAAATTTCAGAAATATAAAAAGAATGAGATAAGACACTCCAGCAATTAGTTAGGTAAACAGCGCGACGTTTACGAGTAAGCAACTTCGTAATTTAATGGAGTTGGTTAAGTCATTAAATTATTATTAACGCAAAAGATTAATGGAGGTATTAAGGCCCTCACAAATTTGCTTAACGCACGGCTTGACTAATGTCTGTGTAATTAATAAATATTAACAAACTAGCTGTGCCCGCGACTACGTACGCATGAATTTTGTTTCTCGACTACAACAACAGAACCTTTGTATTTCCCGGGACGAAAATATCGTAAGCTGCTAAGATCATGTCAAGTTTGAGTAAAATCCCTTAGTTTTCGCATGTAGGTACAAACTGACAAACAATCCAAAAATTAATACTCATCCAGCCTCTGTATCTATCATACCATAATAATGTCGTATAAGTATTTTTTTAAATATTGAATGTATACAAACACATTTTTAGTTACAGTCCACCATGTTACAGTCTTATTTTATGTATACCTATTATCAAGTACTTTTCAATATTTAAAACAACTTATACAATATTTAATAAGTAAGTAAAACTTGTGTAACCGCGCTTTGAAAATCCTCAAAGCATTGTGTTTATAAATTTGTCAATATGAACGAGCAGGAACTTAGTACGAGCCCTTCTTAATGTGTCATTGCCACGTGGTGTCGTTTGCAACACAAGCATCATTTTGCTTACATGACGCTAATTTGCGTAAACATCTTTGCTCTAATTACGTCATCAGCTTCCTTCGACGAACAGCTTGAGTTTGCAGTTTGAAGACCGTTATAGAACTAATTATTTTATATATTTCCCTTGGCTGAATTAATTATAAGGAGCCATAAACACTTGCTATTTTTCCACAATTTAAATCCAGAATCCTAAAATCAGTTTTTCGAAAGAATTTGTAAAAAATAATAACATATCAATAATAGCGCTCTACGCATTATCTTTATCAAGGATGCAGTTTGTTGATCAGTTATCAATATGGTTCCCAATAGTAGTAGTAACTATGAGAAACGGTTATTATTACAAAAAAAAAAGAGTTAGTATTTAAAATTATCAGTACCCTATAATCTATGTTAAACAAAGTTTATGCTTTAACACCATAATAATAATGATGTGTCTCGTGTAAATAATAATCTCGGGCAATTCGTATTAGGTATAATCTGGGCGCTTCGTGTAAGCTCAAGTTTATTGCTTATTTTATTAGGCAATCGCGCCTCTGTCGCTAACGAGTTCCAGGGGGCGCATTCGTTACGATCTGCTCTACAATTAACGGGATATTATTACACTCTTAATTGCTCTTGTGCAAGTTCACTTTCGCTCGGATAATTTACGTGTTTACGTGTTGCGGAGCCACTGTAGAGTCAGGGAATTATAGGCTGTATTATACTCGGCAGGTTAAGTTTTATATTCACTTTACATGTGTTTTTTAAATAAGAATAATATTAAAATTAAATAAAGTGCTTAATCGGTGTTAACGGCAGCTCATTGCTTTAATCCAATTCGTAGTGCTTCAGACAAACAAAACCGTCAAAGTCATAGCACCGATCTGAGCATTGATCGGGAGTATAAAATAAAATCACAGTGCGATAAGGAAAGTTGTTAAGAACGATAAGAGACCGCATCTTTCAAGAGACTTGAGTCAATGGGTACTCAGACACAAACAAATAATTCAGCAAACTGATGAAGCGACAAAATTTAGGCACTTGTAATAAAAATCAAATTCCTTGCGAAGGACTGGTCATAAAATCGATAGTTACCCAATGGAGGGCAATAAAATGAGTGCGGGCGCGGAAGGCCACTGTATAAATATCTCGACAATAAACATGTCCGGGCGTACTTCGCAAATAAGGTAGGCACTGGCCTGGCCTAGACTAAGGCTGCCGCTGGATAACGAAAATTACGCGTCTATACAACCTTCAGTATTTAAGGTAATATATATTTTTTTGTCATAGACTGAAACATTGTTTTTTTATCATTCGTACAAGTTATAAAAATATCGTTTGAATTTTATGAGACTGTGGGGGTACATATAGCACAATGTATCGAGTCTCGGAAAAAAGTTATTGATCTATAATACGGTAATGTCTACGATATTTTTGATATTCTATCGACGTAATTTAAAAAAAACTGCTATTGTTTTTACATCCACTATAATAAAAAAAAAACAATCACCCATCAATGACGCGCACATACATATGTACAAAATTCAAAAAATGCCGAAAACGGCTTTTGTATCGAAATTAATGGCTCCTACATTCATAGAATGATCTTTCACCTTCCCAAATAAAGTTTGCCTAACAAGTGTAATTTATTCCCGTTCCATTTCTACCGAAAAATATACGTTGATGAAATACCCCGTTATCAGGGGACTGCTAAACAAACAGTTGTAGATGTGTTCCCTGGATGCTGGACAGATCGAGATCAACAGTAAATAACCGCGTCAGAGACAGAGGGTTTCCTGCCAAACTGACACTTAATGGTGTAGGCGCAGGGGCGGACTGGAGACCACTGCAAATTGAGACGAAATGCGCGATAACAGAATACATTAATGCATTGATCTCAATATAAAACGTAGCAATTTATTAAATACAGAGTGTAAGTGGCTTCGCAACGAAAACTGATACCATGAATTAAGAAAATGAGTTGGAATTTTCCGTCGATCTTTTCGTGAATCATACGCATTTTTTGTCAGTATTTTTAAATTGATTTTAGCATGAAATAATAATAAAAGTCTATCTTAACGTGATTTTCAATAAAAATAAACAATTACTAATTTAGACCTAACATTGCAATGTGATTTAAAACTCGATGCCCTCGAGCGCACTCGTCACTTGCTCGAGTCAGGTATCGCGCGTGGCGTTGTGTTGTGTTCGCTTGGTTTATAATACATTACGCATTCAAAACTACACTTTTCTAACCAACGACTTTCAATATAAATGATTTCTAAAATTTTAACATTGGCATTAAGAGTAACCTTTACCCAAAGTTTCCGTTACCGGGGTATGGTAAGACTTTTATTATTATTTCATTCTGTATAACCTATCTAAAAGAAAAAAATCGACAAATGATGTATTTATGATATGTCGTAGGTATGTAGAGATAGCTAAATTAATCGGCTATTCACTTGTTTATCAACTGATAAGAATAGGTATATTGTAGCACGTTACAATCTCTGCCCGTCCTCATGGGATACATGCGTGAGTGGGGCGTAGGTATGTATGTTTACCATGATTGGTTAGCGACAGTAAATAGATTGAATACTGAATCCGGGCCTGTTACGAGGGCTGAGCGGAAGCGGGAGCGGGCCCGACACGGGCGGAAGCGGCGGCGGCCGCAGAGGGGGGGGGGGGGGGCTATCTGGATGACAATAGTCGCCGCTTTCCACCTATGAACACAGCACTGTGACGAAGGCTTGATCAACAATATTCGAATTAGCATCTTCCCTGATTATTGTCACCAAAAATTGTACTGGCTAGCTCTCTCAATACATAGAAGTATTCGTATTCGGTATCTCAAATAGCCTTCCAGGAGGAGAATCAGAGCGTTTCGACAAGTATCGGAAACGATTCGTTTAGATGTTTTCTCGTTTCGAGGGCGATCTTTCAAAGCCATTCTTCATGATCGAATCGAAGATTCGATACGACTACGCGACCGAACGGTTCGATTTGATCACTCGCGTTTACATAGTACATTTCATAATGCAAGTTTCAATTAATAACCGAATCGGAAATCGAATCGGAATACAAGATTTGTCGTGAGGTTGTAGATCGGTGGGCTGGTTTGGAAAGGAGCTTGGGCGCGTGAATGGCGTAGTAAGCTCCTTATTTATTTTTAAATAGCTATTGGTAAATTATGTAATCAGCATCGTTATCGCTTTCTTATATTATTGATTTCTTATATTTACGCGAATATTACACATTTAAATAAAACTAATTTTACAAAACAAAAATAAACGCGATAAAATCCGTAAAATTAGTTTTATTTAAATAAATCATTATCGCTGTTCAAAATGATAATCAGATTGCGGCTTCAGTGCGTGTGCTGATTAAATTAGTTATGATGACGTGAGTAAGTACTTTTATTTTGCCGTGGCTTGCAGTTAGCATATTTCATTCATATACATAAGTTGATACAGTCCCAGAGAATATACTATCGCATTGATAATAATGGGAACTGTATTATTAACACATTATTTTTATTTGTTTATAAGACCTACACTGTGCTGCCTGCTTACATGGCGTTCCCAGAACCATCAATGCTATGACGCCATGATGACGAAACCAACTCTTGCATAGCTATTGAGTTCCTTAGCGGCTCTTCTCAGTGCAACAAACATTCCGAGCCGGTAGCTTTACTTTAGAATAAGTGCTTTTTTGGACTGTATGAATTTAAAAAAAAACACACCAACTGTATCGTCCCAAACTAAGCAAAGCATGTATAATGGGTAGGTACCAAACCGCATAATATATATACCGATTGGGAGCGAGCGGAAAGACCATTTCCGAAAATTGCCCCGAAACCATTTTCACCCAGTCCAGTGAACCAAGCTGTCTACGCTCAAACCTATATAGACCAAGCTGTCGTCACACTAATATAACTAACTCAGGCTTTGTTGTACACGGTGTGCCACCGTGCCGGCTCTCGGGACAGTTCAGTGGTCTAATATCTTGCCGGGGAGGATAGATTGCGCCAGTGATAGCTCAGTTACAGATGTGGCCCCGTCTCCGCCGGCATAACCGGCCCTCCATTGTGGCGGGTGACTTAGTGCCTACAAGAGTTTACTTACGTACTTAATGAAATATTGTATATAACTTAAGATTAATAATTGGTAATCTATCTATAGGTATATATAAAACAAAGTCATGTTAGTTACATCTTTTATAACTCAAGAACGGGTGGGCCGATTTTTATAAGGTATGGTTGATTTTTTGAATTTGTCTCCGCTCCGAATAGCAGAATAAGGATTAATACATCACTAACATAATTTGATTCTGAGGCGGTACGAAATTCGCCGGGACAATTAGTAAATAAATAAATACTATGACGAGAGGAGACTAAAATAAAAAAAAAAATACTTTGTCTTATAACATATTCATTCATGTAGTAAGTACCTAGCATAATATTGTGTAATAATGGGATTTGTTGTGTGATTTCCTACAACATTTTAATTTTGTTTCGGAAGGTTATTTATGTGTTTGACACGATTTTTTGTTGTACTCGATAATTAAATAAAAATAATAGGTAAGTATATAGTAAATGTGTTACGTAAGCCATGCCTACAAAACTATAGACACGTAGCTATTGATGGCCTCATCCATGACGATGATTTCAAAGCTCCAGCGCAAGTATATATATTTCAAACAAGTTGCGCCCCGCGGTGTTACCCGCGTTTACATTTAACGGGATAAAAATGTGCTAGCCTATGTGCTATTCCAGACTATAATCTATCTCTGTGCCAAATTTCATCCAGATCCGTTCAGCCGTTCTGGCGTGATTGAGTAACAAACATCCATCCATCCATCTATCCATCCAAACTTTCACATTTATAATATAAGTTGGAAGTTGGATTAGTTGGATTGCAATATAACACTCACTAAGGAATTCAATAAGCTGTCATGAATGTTAAATCCCCCTTTAGCCGGTTGATCCTAATTTTTAACTTTTCGCTAAATTCATTAATAGTTAACTCGGACTCCAAAACGAGTTAAACGATTGTTAGTAAAAGGCGAATTTCATGTAAATGAGTTTCAGTCAATTTATAATTAAATTGACCTTAGCGCCACGAATTTCAGATAGGTAAGCGCAGGCGACGAAAAAAATGATCTTTCAAGAATTATCTATCAGGGTGAAAAACTATACGACGAAATAAAACATGAATTACATAATTAATAGGTAATTCTTGACTTAATTTTGTACCTAAACGACTATACTTGCCATAATATGGAATATATTATAATGTAACAGCAAATTATATATCACACAATTTATAATAATAAATAATATCGTCAGACTTATTATTGATGACTTATACTAGTTTGTAGCCTCGTTGTTAAGAGTTATTGGAACGGATTTAAATATCCCAGAATTAGTGATCAGTGCTTCGAGTAAGATCTCAGGTCGACGGTACCACAAACCGTTAACTGCTATTTCAGCACAAAATACATTTATGAAACAGTAATGAATGTATAATTAATTTGAATGAACTTGCGTGAGTCCGATAAACGATTCATATTCAAAGTAAATAACACACAATTTTTGAAAATAGTTTGGTAATATTAATTAAGAAGTGAATTCGACATTCAAATTGCTAGCAGATGAGTGTAAGGGTTGCCAAAAACTACCACTCTTACCGTTAATTATTCTATATTATTTTATACTTATTTTTGTCTCAAATTCGCTCATCAGCCGTGGTCTCACAAGATCCGCGCCACTCAAAATTAACGAGTAATCCACCCACAAACGGCTACCACTAAAACCTTTCTTCTGACTATAAAATAGGCTCAGTATAAACGGGCTAACCCTTGTTTTATTATACCGTGGGCCATAGATGGCCGGTAATACCCTCACAGGGCCCGGTCGGGCCGCGTCGAACGCAGTTCGCATTGTTGAAGGGATAAAAGCGTGCCCTATACGCCCTCGACTTAATTGGAATCTTTTAAAGTTTACTCGGGCAATAAAGGAGCTTAAATTACTTAAGGGGCTGGCAGCAATACTTGGATAGCTTCTGGTATGATGTATAGCCTTAGACATATTCAGTGATAGCTAAGTGGGTCGAACCCTCGCCATAGAAACAAAAGGTGGGCAGTTTCGATTCCTAGACAATGATTATCACTTTTCAAACAGTCAATAAAATCATCGTAGGAATATCTGAAAATCTCAGAACCTGGACATTTCTCAAAATAATGACTTTGACATTAAAATTAATTTTAAACCCAATTTAATGGCTCAGTAAATGGAATTTAATGTAACTAACAGTCGTAAAAAACTATGTTCCACAAGTGAAAAAAAATTAAGCCGTCGATTTTTTTAATTTCTCGCCCTGACTAAACGCTTTCACCGTATGAAGTAATTTTTGTATATTATTAAAATTATTTCTAGGAGTGTCATCGCCTTAAGCAGAGCGCCCTGTAAGACCGTGGATTTACCTTGAATGGAGTTGTAACAGATGTTGGGGTAAGTGCTCCACTCCGCGCTTGTTTTCTTTAGCGCCCGTCAATTAGAGCCGTTTGTTGTTTAAATAATGATCCTAGTGTGCACAAACATTGTTTACGACTTAATATTGTTCTATTGAATTGTTTTAAGTTGTTCGCGGTGAAGGACTATATGTTTATGCGGCAGAATTATAGATTTATGGTTGTAAAATCAATGTGACACACTAAAAACACGATAAGAATAAACATATCTATGTAATCAGTTGCCAAGCAACTTGCTTTAAAACACGACTCTATGCTATCAACACAATTGGAAGACGATAAATCTCCCAATAGGTACTCGTCCACAACGAGGACCAAACAAAGCTCAGTACGCAATCCGAAATACCATACAATAAGACGGGCCCTTGTTTATTTCGAGTTTGGGCGCGCAATAACCTGGCTCCTGTATTATTCATAGTCCAATTATTGTGAAAGGAGTTTTCTGTTTCTTAGCGAGCCGGGGCCGGCACTGGAGGGCTTGTTTAGCTCTACAATTGGCTCAGGACCACTCGATGCCGTTTCATTATTGAATATTAGATCAAATGTCGTTGCTATCTCGTTTGGCAACCGTTCAACTCTCAAGTTGTGATCTTGTATTTATTATTTATGATGCTATTTGTCTTATTTATAAGTACCTAACATAGTTAGATTAACTGAATACTTTTGCCTGTATTCTATTAGCCCCGCATTTATTTATTTATTTATTTATTATATCATTGTATCCACTACTAATGTTTAATTGTTTATTTGCCCAAATGAAAAAACAGTCGTGTGTACTATAATTACATATAAGTATATACAAACACTTCATTTAATCTAGAAAGAGAGCACATCATTCTGTATATGGTCCGCAAACTTAATAACGCTTGTGTAATAGGTAGGTTATTGAATGAGGTCTTTGTGTCCACGAGGCACTCTGACGATTCCAGAGCGATGATATAAACTTATAGAAATTAGAAGAAAAATAATCATTGATTTGTAATGTTCTATTTATTCAACAGTAGCCAGCTGTCCCGGCGAACTTCGTACCGTCATAATGAAATGAGAAAATGAATTATACTTATTATTATTATTTTTAAATTTTCGCATGTTTTATATAGACATTAAATATCCATGACTCGGTTACAAACATTAATGTTTTTCACAATAACTTTGTCCCAACCAGGATTCGAACCTGGGACCCTCGGCACAGAACGCAGGGACACTACCAACTGCGCTAATCAGTCTTTGTGACGAGACCCGATAGCACTAACGATAAGAGACAAAAAAATCTTATGAAAGGTTGAATATTAGGCAGACAGGCCGATTTCTGCCAGGTCGTGATTCCTTTAGCGAAGATTTTCCCTTGAGGGCTGCACAGTAAGGGCCCTTTTGCCCGTTTGCGTACGCAAATGTACGGTAAGTGACGCATTCAAGCTTCTTTATGGGTTCAACTAGATAAGGTTTTTGTATTTAGGATTTAGTTTGCCGTGGCAAGAGTGGTGACAGCGTTTCGATTAATAATAATAATATAATATCGCCGGACGAACACACCAACTATACGGTCCCAAACGAAGCAACGGCTGCTTTACAGCAACCATGGTCACGGGGGTCTGAGGTGCTCGACGTCCTAGTGTCAAAGTTTTGAACTGGGGTACCCTCATATTTAATTGTTGTTTGCGGTCCGACGGCATTGGATTGAAATTTTAATAATTATAAGCAGTCCCGAGAGCCGTGATCCGATGAGTTGCTGCGAGTCTATTTATATATTTAAGATTAAGTTTAATTCTAAAAGTAACGATTGGTTTTAATTTATCTCTTGGAATATCACACAAAACCGATCCGCTATTAATGGACATTTCATATTGGATTGTGTGTCAGTAGACAACTTATTTGTCCACAAAAAAGGCTTACACATAAAGCTAGCTGAAGCCGGTTTAATTTGTGTAAGTAGTCTGTCGATGCTGCACCCACCCTGCACCCCTCATGTGGACCCTGGGATTAGCAGGTCCTATTTTATCATTTTTCCACGAGACCATGCAATAAGCCGAATTAATCTCCGCAGCACTGTGACATGACAATAGATAATACTTCGTAAGCTTGGACTATACTCTGCATGCTTGCGCTGATTTAACTTTAATTAAGAAAAAAGTGGGGATAAGTAAGTATATATTTTTGAAGTTTACACCTTTTTAGAAAGCAATAGTGTTATACTTTTTTAATATTTATATTTGAAAAAAAGTGACGATTATCATTAGATTGTCATTCCATTACGAGTTCATTATGCCAGAAGACTTGGGCCCTGTTGTTTTCAGCAAAAGTTAGCAAAACTTACCTGCTATCCTCAAAATTGCCTTTTGTTAAAAAATATTAATTATCCTTTGCCACGCTAAAGTTATAATATTAAAAAAGGCGATAAATTGAAAGGGCTATACCTATAAACATGAAAGATGGCGGCGGCGTGCAGCAGGTGATCGACGCTCAGGTTAACAACACTAATGTCACCTTCATAAGCCTCGGCGTATTTTATAATGAAGATTTTTTATAGATCGTCTTATTAATAAAAAGTACTATAAATTTGAAACATAACTTGAATAAATTGGGGATTTCGACTGTATAATAAAATTCAGGCATAAATTTATAGAAATAAGTGGTGTCACTCTCGCGCAAAACCGTGTCTATGAAAAGAATAAAAAAAAACATAGAAACAACCAAACATTAATATTTGAAGAAATATTAATTTAACACTGGCAGAAGCAAAAACTGCAAAGCCATATAAAAAAAATGTTATCCATTTTGAGAATTAAAAAAAATAAACCTTGTTACCACACCCGACAATGTCATCACGAATGTTTTGTTTTTCGAACGAGACGGAAAATTGCTAACGCTGCGTTCATACATCACCGACCCCTTATACATCATCTAGCTCCAAAACAAACCAATAACCGAATCACTCGCGTAGGAATCGTTCTCGGATAAATCATTCATCAGGTCCGTGTTCACGTTCATCATTCATTTATTTATTCGGTCAGTGTCACACCGTGACATTGCAAATAGATCGAATAATCGATGCGTTCGTTAACGCCATAGAACAATTATGACACCACTTTTTTAAAATTTATACATCTTCCTTTTCTCACCCAACGTAATTGTAATCCTGCTCTTAGTTACGCCGACATTCAAGAAGCATCATAACATTATCCTCACTGACTCGCCCGCATCATAGCGTGTCACATCACTACCCACGAAATCGAATAGAGATACAGACAGACGACAAATTACATTACGAATAACATTGTTGAAGCCTACTCGTATAGAAAAATCGGGCGGTAATATCAGAGTGAGCGACCGTGGGGCGAACTGTGAAAGTCACTGTAGAGTCGGTACTGATGTATCGATGATATTATAAATGTATCGATTGATAAAAGGTTTGTTAGATACTAACTGTGAATGGAATTGTAATATGGTTCCATTGCAATTTTTCTACTGAGTCCACGAATTATAAGGTTCACAACCAAAGTGTATCTATAGTTATGACTGTTTTTATATCTGGTATTAAAAACTTATATTTAGAGAAAAATACTGCCAGCATATTTATAACAGTAAAAGAAACAACATTATTTTAAAAATGGAACCTAAAATCTGGTGGTTCCAAAACGTTGATCAACGTTTAAAAGAAAAATGTTGGGCGGTATCGGAAAACTTGTTGCACAAAATGTGTTATATAATGAGTACCTAGGTATTAGGAGACTTTATCTATGGTATTAGGTAATAGAAAACAACTCTACTCAGATGAATCGAATACATTTGGGCTCCGTGCCTTCAAGAGACATCTTAGATAATAAACACGATATCTTATTACTTCTATTTCATGTAACGCGTGTAACACTAAATTTTTTCTTGTAGCATTATTATTTCAAGTTTATTATTTAATATTACTTTATTAGCACAGATGTGTTAGACATTTTGTTTAGTATACATTATACTTACCGATAGCTTTTCGTTTGATGAAACGCAGAATCATGCACGTTGAGTCATGGGTCGAGTTTTGCGGTTAATTCAAATATGGAATATTTGACTAGGACAACATCCATTGACAGCCTTTTATTGACGACGAGATGTGTAATGTAGGTACGGTGCGGTAAATTACTGCATACAACAATTTAAAAAAGAAACTCCGATAAACTCTTTGCGTGACCAAGGAGTCATATCCCGACATCGATATCTTATCGACTCCGCTCTCTATCGGATGACAAAAGGCAGAAATAAGGAACACATTATTCCCAGTAACCCGGCAATCAGGATAGATGATATAATCTGTGGGAGGCGAGTGACGGATGTAGCGCGATATTATGATGGGTGGGCTTCGGGTCAGGGTATTATCGACTAGATACTATCTGTGGGACCCCCGCTCAATGTTCTATGGCTCCCCGGGGGACAGTGACCGCTCTGATCTAATTTTGAATAGAATTTTAAAAGAATTTTGTACGTGAGGCAGCAACTTTTTTCTTTTAGTTATACGGGATGGTGTCGATATCTATATATATAAAATAAAGTCGTGTTAGTTATGATGGGTTATGGGCAGCAAAGTAAACGATGTAGAAAGATAGAAATGGATTTAATTAGTAAAATTACGAACAGACATCTCGTAGAGATACTGACAAGCAAGTGACAGACAGATTTGCTTTTCTGTAACATAGAGGAGTTTACTATCTAACAAGTTACACCACTTATAACTCGAGAACGGGTGGGCAAATAAGGATAATTTATTTGCTCATACATTAATGATTCTGAGGCGGTACGAAGTTCGCCGGGATAGCTAGTTCATTCTCACCGCAAACGTGTGGTGTGCCATTTCTAAATGTTAAAGGTTTTTTATACACAAAGCTGCTTGTTTTTTAAACTTCTGAGGCAATTCAATTAGTAAAATAAACATTAAGTACGAACCTTTACCGTGAATTGTTGCACCAAACATGCCTTTAAGATTAATGTCGATATTTCGGCACCATCCTGTTAATGTTATATTTCTTTCATGTTAACAAATAAATATTAATTTCCTTCATCGTACGCCCTAGTTGAACATACATTGTAGAAGCACGTGAGAAAGTTTTTCAAGGAACACTAATCTCCACAGTACTTACCTGCAAATTGCTTTTTTCCACAAATCATTACCATATACTTTTATCTACTTTCATCCATCCGCAAGGATACTCCCCTGGGCCTTCAGCAAATTGAGTTCTTCTCAACTGAGAGCCTTCATTAGCCCTCGGTGCACGACTTTAAAAAAAGTTTCACATAAGACGTTTAGGCTGAAGTCAAGTTTTCCATCAGCGCAATTAAGGGTAAGTTTGCGCTGATGGATTCCATGCTACTCGCCCGGTAAACTTAAATATCAATTTAAGGATAACAACACGAGGATTATTTTTGAGCTAAGTATCTACTTATGGATTTGATTTCAGTTTAGCGTTCCATTTTGTTATGATTTAAATGAAGTACTTATTTATATTTTGCGATTTTTTAACGATTTCGTGTTCGATTTATAAAATAAGTGCTTATGTAAAAATATTTGAACGGTAATTCATGACTATAATCGGAAATTAAAAGTAAACAACAATAAAAATAAATTTGTCATTGGGGCTATAGACAGCTGGCAGCATATTCTCTTTGGATGGCCAAGCTGATTCACCGCCAGAAAAAGCTGCCAGTCTCCAGAGTTCGATTTATTTGAGTGAATTTTCTTTGACATTCAAAGCAAGCGCCGCTGAAGCCTGGGACCCAATGGTCTCCACAACAAAAAACCCAATATAAAACTGTTTCGAGAATAAATAAAACAAAGTCGTGTTACACCATTTATAACTCAAGAATGGGTGGACAGATTTTTATGATATTAGATTTTTTTAATTCGTCTCCTCCACAAAAAGCAGAATATATAACTATTAAAACATGGGAAAAATTCAATGTTCTAATTTTAACATTAGATTCTGGGGCGGTACAAAGTTCGCCGTAACAACTAGTTTAAATTAAAGCTATCTTAACATTTCAGAATGTTTTCCTCTCATCACGTTGACTTTTATAAAGTGCAGTATCCCCCCGCAAGCGCCACCTGCGCCCCATTTAACGCTAGAACTGAACACACGCCGCGCCAAATTGGAAACAATGTCTCAGTTTAAATACCGCTCATTTAACAGTGAAATTATCTCGAGAACGACAAACGAGGCTGCCCATTAATTCCCGGTGCCACGCCGTTGCACTTTAAAAAAAAACTTTAAAAAATCAAACGGCACCGGCATTAAACCGCTCAAGTTTCTCAGCCGCAGGGACTCACTTTTAGCTCATTAATTTTCATCTTTTCGCGTACAACCTAACATAATTCACTCTTGAACGCTCCCATACTATGATAAGGGTACGTTCACGCTGGCGCAGAGCTTGGTTTTATTAAATCTCGCGTCAAGTCGGTGGAGTGTCGAGTACTGATAGCGCCCGCTGTTTATTTATAAAAACGCTTTTTCCGCTTTTTCCGCTCAAAGTGTTCCAGTTTTTTTTTTGCCCCGCGGAGCCGGTAATACGTATTGTTTCCTCCTTTTCAAATGTAGGGACGCGTTAAAAATATCAGTGTAGACAAAAGGTAGGGGCTCTGGTAATTGTGATTCGGTGCGCCGCCCGCAGGAAGCGACGAAGCATTAGCGGTTGTACAAAATTACTGGACATTATAAATCCTGGATTCTTTCATTCATAAGTGATTTATATATACGAGGTTTCATTGCAAAGTGGACGTATTTGGATTTTCACAGCAGAAAAAAAGGAGTTCATTATATTACTTTCTGTCTCTCAAATAATAACTTACTCTGAGAACCATATTAACCATTAGAATACTAGGTACTTATGAATATAATACGAACAGGTATATCTCTCTACTGGTTCACGTATTCAGTATATATCATAAACAATACCTGTGCAGTTACAATAACACGCCATAAACTATAGTATATGTAAAAATATGCCGACAAGCAGACGCCCCGGAATATATTACTATAGTTCTTATGATCCGGTAATAATAACAGATCAATCAATCAGTCCGGAGTTGCAGACATACTAGTATATACTTACGTAGTCTTACAGAGTCTGTAGAGACTAAAGGGAGTACGAATTTGTGCCAATATACTCAAGTTGCTTTTGGTACGCCTCGACTCATTTGGACGTAAAGTTAGATTACATTCGCCCCTTAGTTAGCGCTTGGTCTCCTAATAAGTACAATGTAGGAATAATACAGATTCGTTTGGTTTGTTCGATACAAGTTTTTTAATAATAGTTTTCGTGCTATGTTAGGAGTTAGTACAATAGTTTTGCACGTAGAAATTGATGTCTTCATTCGGCTAGCTAATATATATCAATAATCTTATTGTTTTGGGACAGATTATGTTAGGTTTACTTATCTAACTTTATGGATAAACCAACACAACCTTTTGAACTTAACATAGGTACCATAAAGTGTAAATTTTCCAATTCTATATTTAAAATTTCGGAAAGCGCAAATCCTTGCTTTAGCAAGTACCCATTATAAAAGTAATTTGATTCGCAAATGTAGTCGATTATCGAGTCGCTACAGCTACTCGCTACCTGCAACCAATGATTGGGTCCAAATATCACGAGCCGAGATTTCACGCCGAAATGCTCTTTATTCCAAGCACCGCAAGCTTTCCCTTGTTATTCTATGCAAATTACCTGCGCCAGCCGAATGTAGACTAAACGGGCATTTCGTAGATTCGAGTTTTTATGCAAACAGACCTAAGTTATTCAAGAGTGCGCCTTTGCATGAAACTTGCATACGGAACCGGTTGAATGCGCCGGCGTTTATGCGCTTACCGTCCGCAGCGCACGGGCGGTCGGGCTGCCGTCCGCCGCCGCGCTGCCCGCGCTAAGTGTGTTTGTAACAAATCCAATTTATTCATACTAGCTTAATTAAAACTTCTAATCTTGATTTTTTGTCCACAATCGTCTGAGATTATTCAAATTGATTTCAGCTGAATAGAATCTTGCAAAAAAGGTTTTTTCTTACATTTCAAGAGTTTGTCTAAATGAAAGGTAAATATTTTTAGAGGACTTGAAGCTCGGCAATTGAACCTCTTCTGAAGGGCAAGATAAACATTGAATTGAAAAATTATCTGCATTGATTTGAATAAAATTAAGTAAATACCTACCCTGAAAATAGTTGAAAACTAACCAGTATTCAAAAGTTATATTTAGGAACTCGTACTATTTAATAATTAATCAAAACGTTTGTTTTAAAAATTAATGAAATTATATTTTAAAACACCCTATTAGCGTAACGGTTTAATAGCAGAGCTAACATCACGTTATAAATTGGTACAGTCATCCTGAAGCCATGATGCGACAGACGGACATACAAAAGAATTTGCAATAAAACGGTTGATTTTCTCGCAGCAAACATGCAGTTTAAACTAGGTAGTCCATGTTATTCCTTTAATAGCTATTCAAGTGACCCACCGCAAGAGTGGGATTGGTGGTTTGTCATGACGTGCAAAAAGTGCGGTAAAAAGAAAAACAAGACAACGTTACAAGACGCTGGTAAAATAGTAAACATCAGAGCATTTTAGTACTAAGGATAACCACGTACAAAATACAATTTACAACACAATCTCAGCCAACTCGCTCCGCCGTCGGAGCCAGCGTACACCAACCCTTACATTATTATATTTTTGCAGTCATCTTAACGTGTTTGTTGGCGCTTCGCCAGTGCGATACGCCCGTATCTTACCTAGTGTCTTGATTAAATCAGATAGCTCCGGAGTGGAAACAAACAAATGGCAAAGTTATAAAACCGGTTGATGATTCGCGACTACAATGTATTTTATTGGATGACTTAATAAATCTCCTTGACACAACGACATCTAGTTCATTTTGGCGGAACTACGTGGTAAGTTTCATTGGTGTATGGTGTATACGTGTGGTGATGAGTTCCTGAATCACGCATGTAGTGTTTATATGTTTTTGTGATAACACAAACGGTAGGGATTGTTATTTTCTGGTTTAACTACAAGATTAATCGTGTGTTATCTGTGACTTACTTCATGAGTAAGACAAATCCTCATGGAAATTAATATACTAAGTACAATATAACTTGCATGTAAATCAGCTACCTCTGCGTTCTGTTCGCTATAGATTGGCGCTCTAACGACTGAGTAATTACACAATGATCCCTATTACAAATGCAAAAATGAGGACCCCTGATGCATACATAATGGTGGTTTGTGGTGTGGTACGAGGCATAAGATACTCCCTACTTATATACGATTGGCACAGGCACAGTCGGTAGTAGCCCTGCTTTCTGTGCCGAGGGTCCCGAGTTTGAATTTCGGTAGTGACGGACATTGTGCGATGATCGCGCATGTTTGTATCCAAGGCTGCTCAGCCACCATGTTGAAGATGATCTTTTCACACATCTGGGTTTTACTGGGATCACCCCCAGTTCGTTGATCGGTACCCTTAATACAAATGTTGCTTAGCTTGGTACAATCAATCAATCAATCAATCAGCCGATAGACGCCCACTGCTGGACATAGGCCTCCCCCAACGACTTCCACACAACACGGTCCTCCGCCACTCGCATCCACCGGCTTCCTGCGACGCGTGTGATGTCATCAGTCCACCTTGTGGGGGGCCGTCCTACACTTCGTCTTCCGATTCGTGGCCGCCATTCTAGAACCTTTCTGCCCCAACGGCCATCGGTTCTGCGAGCTATGTGCCCTGCCCACTGCCACTTCAACTTGGAAATTCTTTGAGCTATGTCGGTTACTCCAGTTCGTCTACGGATCTCTTCATTTCTGATTCTATCGCGTAGCGAAACCCCGAGCATAGCTCTCTCCATTGCGCGTTGAGCGACCTTGAGCCTTCTTATGCGGCCCATAGTCAGCGACCACGTCTCGGCACCATATGTCATCACTGGCAGCACACATTGGTTGTAAACCTTTGTCTTCAGACACTGAGGTAATTTGGACGAGAAGATATCATGCAATTTCCCGAACGCTGCCCATCCGAGTTGGATTCGACGGTTGACCTCTTTCTCGAAGTTATGTCTACCTAGCTGAACAATCTGCCCTAGGTAAATGTACTTGTCCACAACTTCGAGAATAGAGCTCCCAACGGCTATTGTTCTGGGTTGAACATGAACGCTCGACATGATCTTTGTCTTGTCCATGTTCATTTTAAGACCCACCTGTTGGGAGACTCTATTGAGGTCTTCGAGCATTGAGCTTAGGTCCTCCAGCGACTCTGCTATGACTACGATATCGTCTGCAAATCGAAGGTGAGAGATATACTCGCCGTTAATATTGATGCCGGACCTTTTCCAGTCCAGAAGCTTGAAGACATCTTCCAGTGCAGCGGTGAACAGTTTCAGAGATATGACGTCTCCCTGTCTCACACCTTTCTGCAACTGGATGGGATTCGAGCTCTGATCCTGGATCCGGACCGACATAGTGGCGTTTCTGTACAAACATCTCAGCACTTCGATATATCTGTAGTCAATATGGCAACGCTGGAGGGACTGTAGTACTGCCCATGTCTCGATCGAATCAAAGGCTTTCTCATAGTCCACAAACGCTAAGCATAGTGGCCGGTTATACTCCTCGGTCTTCTGTATAACCTGCCGCAGCGTATGTATGTGGTCTATGGTACTGAAGCCTTTTCGGAACCCGGCTTGTTCGGGTGGCTGGGATTCGTCGAACCTGCGCGTGAGACGATTCGTGACGACTCTCGAAAACAACTTGTAAACATGGCTCAGAAGTGAGATGGGTCTATAGTTCTTCAATAGGGTGTTATCACCTTTTTTGAAGAACAGTACCACCACACTTCTATTCCATGCTTCTGGCGTCGTACCTTCGTGTATGACGGAGTCAAATAGCCTCTGAAGGATTTTCAGAACTGGTGTTCCACCCGCCCTCAGAAGCTCTGTTGTGACTCCGTCATCACCTGGTGCCTTGTTGTTTTTAAGCTGTTTGAGAGCCATCCTAATCTCATACAGGCTGACGTCCGGGATATCTTCGGTATAGTGTCGGGTAAGTTTAGCCCTTGGGTCTTCGGCTAAATTGTCAACAGGGGCTTGTGATGACGTGTATAACTGTCCATAGAACTTCTCGACCTCTCTCAAAATCTCCGGCTTGGACGAAACGATGTTGCCACAGTCGGTCTTCAACCTGGTCAGCTGTCGCTGCCCAACAGACAATTCTCTCTCAAATACTTTTGATCCCTTATTCTTCGCTATAGCCTCTTTAATACTTTCCGTATTAAATCGGCGGATGTCGCGGGTCAGGGATTTGGAGATCCGTCTGTTGAGCTGCCGATATTCTGACAAATGTGTTGAAGACTGCAACCCCATTTCGTTGCGTTCTTGGATGAGTTTGAGAGTTTGGTCCGAGAGTTTTTTGGTTCTATCTGTACGTCGGGGCCGAAAGAACTTTGACCCTACCGTATGGACAGTTTCCACGAACCTGTCATTGATGTCGTTCACAGTTTCGCATATTTCAAGGCCTTCGAAGCGGTTTTGTAGCTCGAGCTGAAAGATTTCGGGGTTTTGGATATGTGCTGATGTAGGGCGGAGCGTAGACCTCATCAGCCGACTTCTTTCCAGTTTGATGTTAAGATTCAGTGTGCCTCTTACCAACCGGTGATCACTGCCGGTTTTAACCGTGTTGATCACAGAGACATCACTGAATATCTGTCTTTTCGTCGACATGATGAAGTCAACCTCATTTCTCACGGAACCATCCGGACTTATCCAAGTCCATTTCCTGTTTGGCCTCTTCTTGAAGAAAGAGTTCATCATAAAGAGTCCCTCCTTTTCCAAGAAGTCGGCCAAGCGTTGTCCCCTAGGGTTCCGTTGCCCATATCCAAATTGCCCCACTCTCAGCTCTTCACCGCTTCGTACACCTATCTTTGCGTTGAAGTCCCCCATCACAATAGTGTAATATGTTTCGGAGGTTTGTATGGCTTTTGAGATGTCCTCATACATAACCTCAATTTCGTCGTCCGTGTGTGCCGAGGTAGGAGCGTATACCTGTATGACCTTCAGCGAATACCGGCTGGTAATTCTGAGTATAAGGTACGCTACCCTCGACGACACACTTTCGATCTTCACAATATTGTTGACGAGGGACTTGTGAACGACAAACCCGACACCACCCTGGGACAGTTGGTCGCCCTCCCTGTAGTATAGCAAGTTGCCGGATTTGAGGATTATCGTGTCCTCGCCCTCTCTTCGGACTTCAGATAATCCTATAATGTCCCAGCGTAACTTGACTATACTTTCTTCCAGCTCTGTGATCTTCTCGTCGGTCCTTAGTGTAGCTTGGTACAATGCCAAAAAAATATTATAGTGATACCATAAACGAAAAAAAACAAAATAAGTAAAAAATATTTTTGTTTTTTTTTCATGATTATTAATAGTAATGTGCAACAAATATATTAATAGCACCTTTGAAGGCTTTGCAACTAAGTTACAGCTTAGAGTTGAGACTCGTTAAAATAAGTAACACAATTTTATTTATTAATTATGTCTATTTTTAATTTCATGTCGGTATTTCGATAAAAAATCCATGTCCTTGGACCACTGGATGCACTTCGCTGCGCCGGAGGCAGAGCAAACACCCGCCGGTAATGACTGGACAAACAGACATCTGAATACGCCCTGAGAAATGCCCCGGGTACGCTTCGTGGCGAGCGGACGGAGATTTTATAAAATTGCGAATGATTTTGTAATAAAAAATAAAAGAATGATGGAAAAGAGAGACTTTGCTATAGATATTTTCTTTCTGTGCAAAGTTACTTTGTATGAGGTATCGATACTCGTAATGATGGTCGACTTGACTTTGAAATATAGCTCAGTCAGGTTAGAAATATTATTTTCTGCTATGATGAGGCAACATCTTGAGGTAATCTGAAGTTCTAATTTAACCAGTTTTCAGTAGATGTGAAGTCTAACCGGAGTGGCCACTGAGCTCTGAGTTCTCCTCTTCTAAAATCCTTTGCCCCAGCAGCTGGTGTTTACAAAAGGGCAATTATCTTAAGTAGGTATTGAGAATTACAACTATGTCATAGTAGGTAAGTTTTAAATCGTATCTCTTACACTGCATACCCATAAAAGTCTTACTCATAATCTGCGCTCAGCAAATTGAACAAATACTTTCTGTGGAACTGTCCAATTTGTACAGAACATGTTTAGTCCTTTTACAGTTTCTGAACGTGAGATGACGCTCGCCAGAGGGCGTTGCGGCATGTAAATCAGGGTTGTGTCCACAGATATATGTTGTGTCAGATGGGCGCGGAGTGCGGACAGGCGGAACCAGACGATAGGGCTTCTAGTGAGCATAAAATGGGTTATGTCATGTTTATACACACTATGTTGTGAAACAAATTATTCCGTGTTACTTCTGAAGGCATATTTGTAATGGAATGAGATACCAGTGGGATGAAAAACCTTAAAAAGTGTATAACTAACTATATATCAATGTATACTAACTATATATCAATGTATACTAACTATATATCAATGTAAAGTGTATAACTAACTATATATCAATGTATAATGTATCTAGTGTGGTTTGAGATTGTGTGTAAGTGTTAATGAGGTTACAAGGTTATGCGTCCTTCGGGTATGTTTTTGTAGTACAAGGTCTACTTAATGCAGATGAAAATAAATAAAAAAACAAGTTTAAATGTTGTTTACAAAAAATAAGTTTAAATGTTGTTTAAATAAATGTTGTTTAAATGTTTAAATAAATAAAAAAAACAAGTTTAAATGTTGTTTACATTTAAACTTGTTTTTTTATTTATTTTCATCTGCATTAAGTAGACCTTGTACTACAAAGGTTATTTTATAATAGGTGCTCTGAAGCTTTTGTAATCCAGTTCTCTCTACTCTTACTACTCCAGTTAACTCTTACTACTCATATCGATAATAATTAGCTATTTTATTAATGTCTGAATATTGAACAATTACCTCCCCTCAATGCGAGGAGGAATAAAGGAAGACCATAGATAAACTCGACGCCCGGAGCGGATTCGCAGGCTACACACATCTTGTGAGAACACTCTAGTTCTTGTTTTCCTCAAATGTTTTAAACTCATGTTATTTTTTTTTCAATCAGAATGAATGTTCCGCCGAATAAACTATGCATTTATGCTTAATTATCAAGGCTCCCGGGGTGGGCAGGAGGGGTTGATTTAGCGCGGCTAATGCTATGCGCGGCTTCGGCGCGCCTGCCTAATTAGCCTTTGTTATTTTATGTTAATGTACTTTCACTGCGATTAGCTGCCGACAGAGAGCGTACGTGGGAACACGCTGCTGGCTGTGTTGGAGATTTTGTTAAACAATTAAAATACAGTAACGACAGTTAAAATAAAAATGATGAATCCAATAAACA
The DNA here is from genome assembly GCA_905404115.1 of Pheosia gnoma. NCBI lineage: Eukaryota > Metazoa > Arthropoda > Insecta > Lepidoptera > Notodontidae > Pheosia > Pheosia gnoma. The sequence goes on along the minus strand of FR989901.1, from coordinate 1,239,333 downwards.
CAGGCCTGTTCAAAAATGTAAAAGATCTTTTTAAAAGGAGTAACCATGGAGTTTCTTGCTCGTTCTTCTACATAGGAACGGCATTCCGAACGGGTGGTAAAGTTGTAGCTTAGCATTTTGTAACTTTTATGACGATTCATAAGTACTGTACTTAATGGTTTAAATGAATAAAAAATATTATGATTCTGATTCTGACAGGAGGGGCAAGAATTTTCAAAGGACGAATAGACTAGATATTTATTGACATTTGAACTATGTTGTGTTATTCGGATCAGCTGATTCTGAAAACGTTTATATCGCTAACCTAAATGTAACAACATTTTAGCAAATAGGAAATATGTGTGAAATGAGAATTAATTCTTTATTATGGATGTGAGTATTACTTTAATTGCTCTGAACAGAGTAAAAGTTAAACAATTTATTCACTTACACTTACAAATTGTATTTTTGTCTTAGCTCTACAATCAGATCGGAACGTATTTTCCACTAAGAAGATCTGACAAAAAAGTCAGTGGGCTGGCCTTATTGCTAAACTGTTTTATTTAAATCGTCTAGTGTCACAAGAAGTTTTTAATTATTTTAAACCCTAGCTGAGTTATAGAACATCACAAAACGGTGCTTCGCATCTAATCCTCAAAAAGCAGCGTGCTCGCAAGCGCCTCACACAATCTGTTACTCATATCCCGCTTCCGAACGTCCTCATCGGGGACCCATTACGCTGATTCCATTATTTTCACAGTCTCGATAAAACTCGGCGAATATTCCCGGAGCGAAGTCGATCGAAAATATTCCATCATTACCTTGAGCGGCGCCGTAAATCGACGGTTTCAACGACAACTTTGATAATATTGGGGCGTTCTACAATATGTATGGTAGGGGTACCATGCTTAGTTATTGGGAACGGGATATATTGCTTTAATCTAAGCCAACACAATGAACAGGTAAACACACACGTACAAAAAAAATGTGATGGATTAAAACGGAAGCCAAGTTAATGTTACTCCTAAAAAGCTCTATTTAAAAAAATAAGATTATCTGGATTTGAAACTAAACTATTGTTTGTATATCTGTTTGGTTGCGTCCTAGTAAAATATTTTGTTGGTTACCACCTTCCGCTAGTCACGTACTCCACATACCTATTACCTACATACATATGTAAATGTTTTCAATAAGGGCGGCGCTGGAGGGCGCGAGCTCATAGACATGATAATTTTCAGAATCATGGGCCGATGAACGAATATATTCCAGATGGATTCTAGGTCACCTGTACATTTTGGTAACGGGAGACAGTAACTTTGAAAATGTACTAGATAATTCGAAATAGATGTCGCAAAATTAATAAATAACTGGTAACAAATTACCTTACTCCGTGTATTAAATTATTTCAGTACAAGTACACATCAGGCCACTATTACATTTTAAGCTTAAAGATAATAGTATACTATATTATTGTGCTATATCTTATCTTGTTTAAATCTGTTGAAATAATTGACACTCTGTGTGTCATCGGCTTGCGTAGGTAGCTAACTTATTGGTTTCTTCCCTAAAGTCTAAGGATTTTTTTTTATCTTCAGAGAATCAAGAGATATTCTATTAAAATATTTTGCGACTGTCTAATCCCAAATCACCTGACCGAGTCCAACTGACAAATCAACAATGTTAACAAAAAAAAACAACACTATTTAGTCTCAGTATTTGAATTCAGAACACCCGTCAATGAATCAAAAAGGCACGCTCCCAGAATCTAGTATATCCAAACGGATTCCTTTGACTAATAAACAGCGCGCGCGGCACCGCGCTATTGCAGCGCTATTTCCGCGCTGGCGCTCGCGCCCATGACAATAAACTGCGCTGGTACGGCGAGCTCAATAATCCGCACCGGCTTCTATCATACGGCTATACACGAGGACAAAGGTAAGGGAACCAATTTAAAAAAAATCGCATATTTTTTTCGTCGTTCTATTGCATAGCTGGCGGAGTAGGACTGATTGGAGTAGTAGGGAGCTTCTAAGTTCAAATTTTGGAAATGCCTCTGAAAATCAAATTTAGGTTCGTTCCTGTATTATTGGTTGCCAGTCTTCTTTGCCTTTCGTCGTGGAATGTGGAATGTTTCTTTTAAAATAGTGGGCTGTTAAATTTGTCCGTCAATGTACCGTGTGTCACACAGGTGTGTGGGTGGCATCGCGTTTGCAACGCTCGTTACGTACGTCACGGATCATATTTCCACCTAACAATACGAAGTCGGGGGTGAAAAAACGTATTTTCAAAGGCGAAAGGGTGAATTTATCGTCTGTTCGTAGTTTTGTATCAAATAATTTACATGAGATACGCTGTTGAGAGATACCACCATGTACGTACTACGTAAGTCCTGCATTAGATATATTTTTGGGGATTTTTTTTTTTTAGGGGTCGAGTCACCTTCGTCCGTAGGAGAATTAAGTACCCTCGAGATACCCTACACGTGACCCTGGGTGGTGCCAATCAGGTGACCACTCTACTGGTGGTAGGCTTCGGCCGTGGCTAGTCACCACCCACTGAACAAAGCCATGTCCCCAAGCGGCCTAGCCGTGTTCCGGCATGATGTTCGGTGTTGCCATTCATGGATGGCGGGTCAGATCAGTTGCGCTGCATGTGCCTAGTGAATGTAGCGTCTCTTATCTACTGCCGCCTTCCTACCTAGGCAAGTATGCTCCATCGTAGATCTCATCGTCACTTACCATCAGGTGAGATCGAGATCAAATACCTGCCGATAATGTAATAAAAAAAAATTTAAAAAAAAAATATTAAAATGTAAATTGTTTATAAAGTTGTTATAATTGCAAATATGAATATATATAGAAAGCCGTTTCGCATTATTGTTTCCCAGTTGTCTTTTTAGGATCAATCTTCAGGTTTTTTCGTATAGTTAAAATAAAAAAACCTACGAGGATATTTACGCGTCACAAAACATTTACCTGTGAGCCACGACTTTAAATAATTGAAACATTTGGTTTAATTCGAAAATAAATCTCCGAAAAAAGTTGCAGATTTCAAATAGGTTTTAATATTAGTAAAGCTTCTGTTTCATCGCTTAAGATTTCAACAGTATAAGAAATCAGATTTAAAGTTACAGAAAAAAAAATATCTTTTCTACTTTTAACTTTATTTCAATTCAATGGTAAAGTTAAAAGAATTTAAGTTTTTTCATTCAAAGACGTGATAGCAAGTCCAATAAAAACTATTTCATTTCACCGTGCATAATGTACTCTTGTTAAAAATTCCAATTAAAATAATTGAATAAATTCGACGCTAAAGCTCTAAATTATAATTACTAAAGCAATTTTCTGAGACTAATATAAAAGGCAAGACAAGTATAATCAGTGACAAAATTTGTTTAATAAATATAAAGTAACAGTTTTAAAATCTTAATGGCTAAAATCTTAATGGTATAAGGATTACATTATTTAATACCTACACATCTATTATTATTGCTTGTAAGTTTTGTTGCTGATTGTACCGTATTTCCAATTACTGTGCTACGAGCGAATTCGTAGCGATCGTAGTACTCCGCGTATGAATTGTAGCGATCGTAGCATTCTTATACAATTCTTACCCGACCCCCCAGAAGGAGGGTTATATTATTGTTTCGGTAGGTACTAATTTAGGGAACTATGTAGTACTAGTAGGTACTATGTAGGGCACATTACAAAAATACATTCTATTAGTATTTTATGTTTTAATTTTATAAGTATGTTATGCGTTGCCGACTAACAACCCATTCATAGAGATATGATCTCAAAACCAGATCAAACGGTATGTAAAAGACAGAGCGTAGATTCTCAGATAATTTCTCGTGAAATTCTTATTTATTTGTGTTACGACATTCCAAAACCGGCGTTGACGTAGCCTGTATTAATAAAAAAAGTTAATAATAAATCTAATAATTCTGTAGAATGTAGTCAAAATTAATAATAATAATAAATTATAACAGAGATCTGCTTCGTTAAACATATAATATTCACGCTTTAATTAATTAGGCGCGGGTTATGAGGTGATTCTCGTTATAGCAGTGCTTATAATTTTAATAGCATTCTGTAATACAATCCCGGTCGGTGAGTTTTTTGTTTACACTCATAGTATAATTATATCTTGTTTTTGATACTGGTAAAGGGTTTCACATTGAGATAAAATATACTAAAGTTACTTCCAAATATGTTTGAGATAAAAACAAAGCTAATACAAATGCCGATGTGAAATTGATGATAGAGAGAAGTTCAATAGCAAACTGAGCCAATATCAAAACTATATTTTCTAAAATAACTATAATAACTCTATAGTTATTAAAAGTAGTACCTACTTAGTAGAATGCGCTTGTTCTTCGACAAGTGTACTCTAGTCGTAGGCAGGTACTTCTGTGAAGTTATGCCCAATTGCGGTTTTATATAAATACTAGCTTTTGCCCGCGGCCCCGCCCGTGCAACCATCGATTTACTCTACACCCACTAGTCATAACGTGCTCTATCTTTTGAATCTCACTTTTTATCCAAATTAAAAAAAACTCCAATGGAATACACTGGTTATCCGTGATACTTAAATAAACAGTCAAGTGTGCTAAGATCAATTGTTTTTATCTCAGCGATTACTTGCATAATTTTAAAAATCTATATGTTACCAACACAGTTACAGCTGATAATAGTGTACAAAGATAGATATGTCGATGGTAAAAGCTGTACAGTACCCACACACCGTAATGACGTTACACCGCATAGTGTAATTACGTCAGGTAACCGCACTGTGTGATGAAATAATTTTCACACTAACACAGAATTTGATTACCGCCGTGTGTTTGTCGCGCTCGACTCCCGTCGGTCTTGCGGCGTGCGCTGACAGATCCAGTGTAAATATGCGGTTCAACGTGTTAATAGCCGGGTGCTGACTGAGCGAGCTGCCTCGCGAGCCTGTCTCGACCACATGTTACAAGCGAAGGTGATATCTACAACCGACTGAGGATTAATGCATGCATTAAATCTCAGTCGATAATCAGAATTATTATTGAAATTGGTACATGAAATCCAAAAATTCTAGAGGGTTAGAATTAGAATATTATTATTATTTAGAATATTATTATTATTAATTAGATTAATTATTAATTAGAATATTATTATTATTAGGGTTAGAATCTGCACAACAACCTTGTTTTCAAAACGAAGTTCAACCAACTTGGCTAAGACTGCTCGGTCAATCAGTACTAAGTCTAATTGCAAAACATATAATACATATTTAGACGTATTTACAAATACTTTGACGGCCTGATTAGCTCAGTGGGTAGTCACCCTGCTTTCTGTGCTGCGGTGGCCTGGTTTGAATCCTGGTAGGGACAAACTTTGTGTGATTAACACGAATGTTTGTGCTCGAGTTATGGATGTTTATTATATATATAAGTATTATATACTGAGTTCGCCTCAGTCCATTGTCCGGTACTCATAATACAAGCGTTGCTTAGTGTGGGACTATATAGTTGGAGAGTTCGTCGGCGATATTTATTTATTATAATTTCGTTAACCAAACAAGTTGCAATAACTTTGGTTATATTGCAAACCTTATGATCTACAACTAGATGTTTGATGCGTTTCAACAATACGACACGGAGCCAGAGCTACGCTGACGCCACAACGACAGATGTATAGACAAGCTTTTAATTATGCACACACCAATCAACGTATAACGAATAATAATGCCTAAACACACACCGCACTTGCGATCGTTTTAAAACGCAACGCGGCCCGGCTTTTAATAAGGGCCGTTCCACAGTTTGTATTGGCGCGGGGAAATCACTTAATTTTGTGCCCGGCTCGGCCGTAAGCTCGGTAAATAGTGCACAGAGGCGTATAACGGGGGCTACTGTTGGGGAGTAAGTTACGAGAGGATAGTGGGTCATGTGAAATCAGGATAATAATAATATCGCCATACGAACACGCCAACTATACGGTCCCACACTAAGCAACGCCTGTATTATGGGTACCGTACAATGGACTGAGGGCGAACTCAGTATATAATGCCTAAATAGATATTAAACATCCATGACTGGGGTACAAACATTAGTGCTCATCACACAAAGATTGTCCCTACCAGAATTCGAACCCGGGCCCCTCGGTACAGAAAGCAGGAGCTAGGAATCGTTTTATTTTAAAGATATCCTCGATCTATAATAATTATATCGACATGCGAGAACGCCGATAATGTTGCCTCAAGTCTTCCGCCGCCCCGCAAACACATTTTTAAAATTCAATCTCACAAATCCAACATTCGTCCCGAATTTTGTTAATGAAAAGGTTTCCGTGTAGAATAAACACTACCTCATTCTTCTGGGAGGCTCGTAATTTATAACTTTAGGCCGAAACGTGGTTGCCGTGTTGTTTTTAATAATTGGACGAGAGGAAGCCTTCCGTGGACCTTATTAGGAGGAAATTTCAAGTGCTTCGCGCTCGGGCGGGGCTAACAATGCGCTGGGGTCGAGCGAGAGGCTATATAGGCTGTTATAGAGGTGGGAATGAAAAGGATCACTGCGAAGAATTAACTGTTACCTGCAAAAGTAAGTTAGTGGAACCGGAACGTTAGTCACAGTGACAGCAAAATAACACTTTTCCCCATACCTAGGCTGTTTTCCCCATACCTAGGTTGTTTTTTCCATACCTAGGTTATTTTTCCCATACCTAGGCTGTTTTCCCCGTTCCTGTTCCAGTTGGTTTTTGTACCCACAGAATATTTGCACTATAATCTTGATATTCAAATTTTACCAATCCCTCCTGAATTATGTTAACCATCTGGGAACAGAATGAGAATCTAAATATTTTTTATTCATGTAAACCATTAAGTACAGTTCTTACGAATCGTCAATGACTTCACTTATAGCTAATATATAGAACGTAAGTATTAATAAGTATACCTCACTATTAACATATAATATACAAAATACCAAATACCTGCCCTTGCTATGTTGGCGCCATTCACAAATTGAGGGATCGTCTTGAGAGAGCTAAGAATAATGCATTCAACCTTTTCCACGATAATCTAAGACGCGGACGGATTTCAAATGTTTTTTTTATATGTTTCAGCAATGAATGGATTTGGTTGAAGGGGTTTATTTATCCGGATTATTCAGAAAAAGGACTGGGTACTGGGGAAACCGAAATTAATTGCCTTACTTGCGTTGGCTTGAGAATTGCGATATAGTCAATAATACACTTGTAGCAAATAATTAAACATAAGTAAATAAGGATACTCCACAACCTAATTTAGATATATCTATTTACTCAATATTTCAGAATCCTAGATTTTATTACATAAATGCCACACTGAATTGAATCAATGCCCTAGTTTCCACGTTTTATTTATAAAGGACCCAAAATTCACCAGCTACCCTTATTTCTCAAATAAATCGAGTCCTCCTAACATCATTGCCGACACCAAAGCGGCACTTCATTAGCAGAAACCTTTCAATGCCGAGCCCAACTGGAAAACTAAATAGAACTTGAAAAATATTTGTGCTACTCATCAGAGGGCTTCTACGAAATTTCTACAAAATACTCGAACGAACGCCATACAAGTCAATCAATATTTGTACAGAATGAAGGTGGGAGTGGGCCAGACAAAAACGTCATTAGGCGGAGTTGAGAGCAAATCCGGGGGGCGGGAGCGAGCGAGCTTTTGTGTCGGCGAACGGCCAAAGGAATTATCGGAGAGCGCTAGCCGAATTTCTATTCTGATTTCGATAGCGGCGAGTTGTCCTCCTAGTCTGCACTTAATCACGACGTGTTTTACGTTGTAAATATATATGTGATTGGTAATATTTTATTGCTGACTAAATGTTACATAAGTTGAAACCATCAAATCCACTAGGTCAATCGTTGAGCCCAAGGAACGGGCCATGAAAGAAAAGCACCTACTGTCAATATTAATGATAGCAAATTTTACTTCAGATAATTTTTTTTTTCATATTCTTACCCCCAAAATGAATAGAAAGTTATAATGGAGTATAATGGCATTATAACGAACGTTTCAGAGGAAAAAATGCATTATAAAGGCTATATAATTCATCATAACTTTCTTTAAATTTAAGGGTTATAATCTGAACTGCATTCATAGATTTTTCAAACGTCACTTATATGATCCGGGCACAAAATAACATCTTATATTATAGAATTATATATATCAAATCAAATAGATGCAATAAATGTATGGTGTTAAATCAAAGGAAGCATATTTAAAGTCGTTATATTGTCGTACCTATTTTTTGTATTTAAAATTTGAGCGATATTACACTTAGTGGTTGTGAAAATAGCGAACCAGTTATAAATACCCGTTATTACCACAAAAGCATTAGAATATCTATTTGGAACCTGTTGATAATTCACTTAACGATCAAATCTAATATGGATGTAAGCCAATATTACGGTAATAACTAAGTTAATTAAATATAATATGGCGTATATTGTACAATGTACCATCAGAGTAGTGAGTATAACTAACACAGTTGGCTTCTTTCAGCTTCCATCTATTCGGATCCCGACCCTGTTTCCTTTTATTATAATTAATATAAGAGGATTTGTGGGTACGAGGGTAGGGGGTGATTATGACTTCATAATTATAAGCCAATGGTTGTTGATATATAGATGATCAGTTTATGTGAAAGTTATAATTATAGTTTTTATGAGTACATCATCGATATATCGTGTGATCGATTGTTTTTGCATACATGGAAATTACTACTACTATCAGCCCAAAGACGTCCACAGCTGGGCACAGGCATCGCCCAATCATTTCCACACATCACGGTCCTCCACCACTCATCGCATCACATTAAAATTACAAAAACAATATAATATATATTGATTTCTTATATTTACGCGAATACTACACATTGAAATAAAACTATTTTTTTAAGAAACGTCGGGAACGTAAAAACGAAAAATAAACGCGATAAAATCCTTAAAAATAATAGTTTTATTTCAATATAATATATGTTTATAAGACATAATCGTGATGACTAGAATAAGGAACCAATGCTTAAGTAAAGAAAGGATCAAAAAATAAATTACGTAAGTGTAAAAAATTAAAATTAGTATCGATATCTACTGCATTCCTGAATTCTATTTTAGTACAATATTTTAGGTAAAGGAATTATTAATTTGTTTTATTCATTTTAAATTAAAGTGCTTATATTCATATTCAAACATCAATGACTTCAAGTAATGAGTATCAATGTTTTATTCACCGGAACCCACATTGTAGGCTACGGGGCGCCAACTACATAGGGCTGCCAGTGTTTGTTAAATAAAACATGAAAATGGTCTATTCCATATTTTTTTTTATCAAAAATTAGCTTTATATTTTTGAAGTTTGTATTTTTGAAGATTTTTGTAAAATATACGACGGTCGAAATTGACCTTCTAGTTCGCTCCACATACTGTTTTTATTGAGCGAGACTGCAAGACAATTAGCACAAATAGCTATTTGCAATACGCCATTATGAATTTCAATTAGAATTTATTCCGCACTGTATTAACTGTGGAGGCAACCCTAAGAGCAACAAAGCCACTAATTAAAAAGTTGAACTGCTGGCGCGGACAGGCGATTTTAGGACTTTTTGCCGAAACTCGCGGCGCGGCCATGCCTTGACTAGCTATTTACACTGTATGCACTTTGTAAGCGTATCTCTGTTTTAAATTCCCAACAAATATTTGGATCTACTCTTAGAGTTCGGTTCAAAGCCATTTTGTACTGCTACGCAAGCCTGGTGAATTACCTAGCAAGTTTCTAAATAGAACCGGATATGTCAAAGTTATAAAATAAATGGAGCGTTTTAACAGCTTTAGGATTCATGTCCGAATATTCAAACGGTACTCAAAAAATTACAGCCTTGATTTTGTTGTATGATAACGATGAAAATATAGCAGATTCCAAATTTGAGCAGGAATTGGCGGTTGGACTATTTAAAAAAAGAAGCTTCGAAATTTGAACTGGATTCGGCGGTTAGACTATTTAAAAGTGAGTAGTAAGCTGTTCTGAATAGAAATTACAGGTTACTCGATTAGTTTAGGAATTTTATAAATACGTGGGGAGCGTACAGGTAACTAGTGGTCCCCTGATTTCTGATATAAATTATGGGCGTGTTAATACATAGGTATCGACTACGGCATATAAGGCATATCGTAAAACACACAGAGCCATATTTGCCGTCCGCTGTGACGACGACGGACAAACACTCGACCGTGTGTCGACACGTCCACTGACCGAATGTTCGCTTGTGTGTTTATGAACACTCAATGACAAATTGTTGAGTGATATTGTATCTAGTATGCTATATTTAATCGTAAGTCGTATATAGAAGAGAACCCCCTGAATATAATGTATCCCGAGTAGGCATTCGTCAAAAAAAGCATAATGAGGTTGCTGACAAATTTTAATTTAGGAAATCGGTTCTGAAAGGATATAATTTAATTATATATTAACAAAGAAATTGTAGAACTATTTTTTTTTATTGCAACTACGAGTCCAGCTCACAAAACTTGATGAAAATGTTTATAAATTTTAAATTAAAAGTAAAATCGATATTGATTTCTTATATTTACGCGAATTGAAATATTATTTTTTGTTACATAAACACAATATAAACGTGATAAAATCCTTAAAATTACTTTTATTTCAATGTAAAATCCATGTTACGTTTTGTAGTGTCACAGCAAGTTCAATTTAACTGAACTAAATCTGTAAGGTCTACGTCTCGACAGCACACTCCGTCATTCTGTCCGTCCTTCACTATCGACCGAGTTAAACGTTTAATGCTCCCCATAACCCCACTTACGTGATAACTTATCGCTGGACCTAGACGCAGGCTTTAAAACTTCAGATCTTATCAATTTAATTGAAAAACTTTACTATAGTTAGGCATCGTTAACATTAATCTTCGGACATGTCTATTTACTTTTATTTTCTATGCGAGTATATATAAAAAGGAAATTCGACTGAATGACTGTCTCATTTTGCGAAATCTCCGAAACTCTAAGAGCCCCGCGTCTTGGAATCTGGTGTCAGTTCCTCTCGGTCTAGTTCCTCTCGGTCTCTAGGTGCCATGCATAGAAGGGATTTAACGTAATATAGAAAAGAAAACCAAGTACAAGAAACAGAGCTTGTATCGCGTGCGGTGACGAATCATTCCGTTCACTTCAGTGCGGCAAATGTTCCGTCACTGACTAAAGATAGATAGGTAAATAGCTTAATGCTTGCTCGTGTGACGTGGCGCAATGCACAAAAGTTAACAATATTAATTTATTTACTATCTTAAAATTCTTGTAAACGTACCGATATCTATCGTATTTATAACATATTAATGATCTACTGTTAGTTATTGAAATATCTGCAATCACAATGTGGCTATATACTATAATATAATTGTAAATACTGCAGCGCTCGATCTACACACGCCATCTGTTGGTAGCTTTCAGTACTTTACGTTCGTACCTTACGTTCTTTGTTTAAATCGACCGCATGCTTATAAACACCGTTGTATTTTACAAAGAGGGTGTAGTTGTGTGCGAATTTACCAGAAATATATCAGTAAAAGTGAATCAATCATGATGCATTATCGTATGAAGTCCAATACTACCTATAGTAAATGCAATCAAATTACACACTCATCCATAATGCGAAGATAATTCAGGCCATAGTTCACCACGCTGGCCAATAGCGGTGGCCAAACTTCACACGTAAATACTTACCCCCGAATTTATAGACGTTCTATAACGTTATCAAACGTCATATAGTACTGCGCAAAGCAAAACTCTTGTGCGTAGTACTTTATGGCGTTTAATAAAGTTATGCAACGTCTATAAATTCGGGGATTATTTCTCAATTGTATTGGTATAAATCTTCTGCATGTTACATTACTCGTATAAAGGTGTGGCACCTATGTTCCAAATCCGCAATCGAAACCGCTATTATCTAGTCACTTGGCCGTGTGTGAATATGTTCGCGTGCTTACCGGCATAGTTTGACTTCCGTGCAGGCTGGTGATTGCTGCCTGCGCCTCGTGGTGAGAACTGAACTTCACGAACGCGCACCCTGAAACAAATGACATGATAACCCTTAGTTAGGTATAAAAAGAATGCTGAAAATAACAAGGTGTAACAAAAAGTGTATAAAACCATCACGTTTATGTATGACGAACAATATTGTATATAATGAAGAATTGTTTATTTAGAGCTTCGTTGGTATGCAGTGGATCTGGATTCTAGCTACAATTATTATGCCGCGGGCCTAAAGTATATTAATATCAATAAAAATACGAGTATTTCCAAAAACGAATTCACGCCTGCACGATATTTTGAACCTCCCCAAAGTTGTCACCTCACGGATACATAGCACGCCCGCAGGTAACCGTTCACCTTTAAAAACAGAACTGAATTTGCTATATAAAAAAAGAGTATGCGGAAAAAGGGAAATCTTAAACAAGGGCGGGCGGCCGCGGCGGGATTATCGCTCAATTTTTCAATAACGGCCTGTCAGGGCGGCCGCCCGCTCGCCGTATCAATCTTGGTACCCGCAGGCAGGTGCGCGGGGAGCCGCAGGTAGGGGGCTAGGGATGAGAGATTTTTTCAAAGTATCGATATGAGGGCTCGATAAGTTGCGAAGAGTACTTGGTGAGCAATAATCCTCTCATACGAATATAAGGTAATAATAATCAGATTCAGAATATTTTTTTAATTCGGAATGAATGAAATTATGGAAACATAAATATCACAAAATGTTATGCTACAATTTTACAGCTTTATGGAAACGAAGGGGCAAGAAAATCAATCGTTGATCTCTTTATATGGATGTTATACATTTTTGTTGGGTAATCAGCAAGTAATGTACCGTTTTTATTATTTTTTCGCGGGGACGATAGCTCTATATTTAGTGTCTGATACAAAACATTGGTGCTCTCTCGACGTTGATGCATGTGGATCATCCCTAGCTCGCGGAAGCGGGGAGAGGGTCGCGTCGACGCCCATCCACGTCGTGTCCGCGCCTAATGACGACTGATGGATTCGCATTTATGACGATACCATTACCCAAATCCGCCGACTCCAGCCCACAACTACATCAGTTACGCTGCGGCCTGATCTCTCGGTTTATTGAGACTGGCAGCTTCCCCCATGCTGAACCTTCCACATAAATCATTGTTTATTAAGCGAAACTCTCCAGTTAAAGTGCCACCTTTGATGTACAAACAATTTGTATATCAAAAGAAACCGGCAGGCGATACTCTTCATAAGGTCCACATTGATTATGGAGATAGCTCCGCCATTATCATCTCGGATGTTTTAAGAAGCGGCACAAAAGCGGCGCCGAAATTGGTCCACTGGTTTCGAGATAATCGAATACAAATAATCAACAACTCGCCCCCTTTGCTACATCAGTGTGCCTTATTATACATTCCTTTCTCCCCGAAAACATAGAAACTGTGCACGCGAGTGTCATATTCGCTAAGTATGCTCGTAACTTCTTATTGAATCAGCTTTGAATCCCGCAAAAGAACCGCGCCACCGAAAGGTAAAAACTCTACCGGGAAAATTGTGGCGACTATTTTATCTACCGCCGAGCTCTCGACGAGAAAAGTACGATTATGCTCGACTGGCTTTCATTCGTATTATCCTTTGTTCGACTGGATAAAAGACCACAGCCGAAACGTTTTCCGAATAGGCGCCTCAAATAAATTAGGACGCACTTTTAAGCCGCCACCGTGTTTACATCCCGACCTCCTAAGAAAATAGAGACAACGCGGGATAAGCCTCAATATAGTCGACACAAAAACAATTTGTTAGGTTCGGGAGCCGACATAAAAGAATAATAACGCGGATTGCACGAGCGACGCAATTTAAATGGTGACAATCGGCGGAGCGAATTGAGGAGCGGCGGGCGGGCCCGCGGCGCCGCCCTGACCTTACAATGGAAACGCTCGTTCCTACCTCCGGAAAAGCCATTATGAGGACGTCAGTTGGCGAGAAAGAAGTCAAAACTTCGCCGGCAAACATGGAACTATTTACTGCTTCCACATTCGGCGACGTGTGCTTGGAAGTTGGATGCAATTTGTTAACTCTTTATCGCGAGTGCAGACTCGAGTCGTGCGGAGATAGTGCACGCAGGGGGGCGGGAGGACGGGGGTGGTGCGTTGGCGCGACGGGGCGCTCGCGCCAGGTAACTTGGCCGCCCGCCAAAGATCTGTTTTCCTGTTGTTGGCGGACTCACAGATCAGTTTTTATCGCGCGAAAGGCCTTTATAGCCGACCGATAGAGGGCGCCTTCGACCAAAATGTTTTCGCCTCGCCGTCGAACAAATAATATTTGGATGGTTTTATGTATCGGAAGCATTACACGCTAAAAACTTTGGCACTCGACGGCGGATATGGCGACACCTTAAAACTAACGATAATGTGAAATGTGCTTCACTAGCAGTGCTTAAGATGTTATGTCTGTGCCGATCCCACAATGAATGTCTCATACAATTTGTTTGGTGCATTGTTGGCGAGCTTTATTGTAGTCTTTATTGGGAATAATAAGGAAGTAGTAGGGTAGGTATTGCATATAGCGATATTATCGATACCGCATTAAAATAAGGTCTTATCAAACCATTTTATAACTCAGGAGAGTGGTATTGTAAATCCTTACGATATTTAACCAAAATAAAAGCAAAATAAATAAAACTTTTCCAAATATTGATACAAATGGAAGCAAGTGAAAAGACAAATAAGCAACTCCGTACCTGCGAGCCGACGGAAGCATAGATTACAAGCTTGGAGCACTTAGCTCTAACTTTCGACCTCTTGAAATATTTCATGCACTATTCCAATTACCGGATATTTATTATGGAAAGTTTTCCTATACAGGTGCTATCTTCCGAGTTTTATATGGTTGTTACATATTTTGTTGTTTATTGATCACATTTGTCCGATAACTACCCCATAGGAAATACTTACAAAATTGTATTTTTCGTCTAGATAATATTGCAGACTACGTTTAGTTTCTAGTACCGTGTCTATTCATTCGCAATCCTGCACAAGCACCATTTTCATTACTATCCACATAAAGAGAACACAACACAAACAAAATATGAAGATGTTCTTTTGCGGAGCCGCGGAGACATTATGTTTACTCGAGCTGACGTCTGTCAAACATATAAAAAGATGGCTCTTCACAAAAAAGTGGTTCAAAGGGGCCTTTGACAAATTATCAGGCAGTTGACGAGCAAACATTGTTGGAATGCAAACCGACTGAATCGTTACTCTTTGAAATGTCAGATCAATACGATGTAGAGCAGCCATGTCAATCAGCGTTGTCTATGTCTGCAGAGTAATTGTAGCGCCAATGGTTCTCTGGGCATAATGTATATGAAGAATGATTTTTCAAGTGGGCGTGGATGGCCCAATCCGAAACGATAGGGAGTAACAAAAAGTACTCAAAGGACTTTCGAAGCCGATTTTGATGAAAACCAATACTGCATCATTTGATTTTTGAAAAAATATTGAACCTAACCGAAAAAATCGAACCTGCTGATTTTGGGTGAAAAACAATATACTGTATTATTGCATCACCTATAATGTCGTTAATAAAGATCAAGTTTTGGGATGTAATGTAATGTAATATCGGTTCTCCATATTACCTGTCTGGCAGTTTTGAATGTTAGCAATACTTTTATTGGGAATTTCAAATGGATTAGGGTTTGAATTTTTCTTTTGTCACGTCACCAAAAGTGTACGATTGACTGACTGGACATTACATACTTAATGTAATGTCCAGTCAGTCAATCGTCACCAGAATTATTTTAACGATAAAAAAGATTATTCCTGCTTTCATTACCATTTCGACAATCAATAATATTATAAAACCCTTGATTATACACTCGTTAAAACATTAAACAACACATATTTTGTTGTTATCCGTTCACATTTTGGCACTAGATGTAATCTTTGCCTCCTATTAGCGATTCTTTTATGTTGGATAATGATCGTTTATGATTGCTGTAGCCCAGCAAGAGGCAATTTGGTGTTATACCCGATAGTATACTATTTTCTGTTTGTAAACCTTCGCGATTACCCTCGATATAATAAAGCGGTCTTGTTTTATAAATCGGCAGTCGTTACAGTATGATCTGCTAATGCGTGAGAGATGGCTAGCTAATGACAAGACAATGTGATCACTTCATTAGAAATAATAAACATCAAGACATTTGGTTAGTAGGTGTAGTTGTTAGGATTATTCTGAACGTTACCATAATCTTTTAATTTTAGTTTGATTAGATTAAAGTTTACAGGTTTTAATAACGATAACTCATTCATTCCTTTCCCAAATTAACATAGTGATATTTTCCAATTGGGAAGGAATGAGAATAAGTGATCACTATTTCAACTAGTGAGAAGTAATTGATCGAACATTGTTTACATTCGGCGAATTCCAGAACACGGAGTTGGTCGGAGCGAGCTACCGAACTTCACACGCTCAACTTTAAAATGAAAGATCCAAACTCGCCTTGTGATAATATCACAAGTATATATAAGTTTTATAAAGTAACGTAGGTACGGCTCCACATACTAGCATGCCGAAGGAAAATGAGATAATAATAATGTGCTCAACATTGATCTGACATTATACATCGCTAGATAAACATACAATAAAAGATACAATAGTTTTAGGGTTTGTGGTGCAATTTCTCCATCAAGATTTTTTGAAATAGACTGCGCTTAAATCGATTGAACTATTTTTGAGTTACGATATATTTCCACAGACTAATCCTTCTCAACCTTATAACATCTTTTAGCTATCGGAGTCGGTATTAGACGGAAATTTAATCGTTAGGTACCTTTTAGTATTTCATACATGAAGCAAGTACATTCATCAATTTAAAAAAAAAGTATGTCAACGCATGAGTTATGATTCTCGTAACTTCATGCTACCTATTTTCCCTTCAGCTTGGAAAAATGTACCTGTATATAGAAAGTAGGTAAAACACATCTAAAAAGGTCTCCGTTTGCACCCCAAGGGGTTGTTCGAGCGAAATACCCGTCTATACTTTCACCGTAGCAATACTTTTTTTTTTCAATTCGCGGCTTAACACTTCGCGCCGCCTTTTCAAAATATCGGCTCAATGAAGTTCGTACAATTTTTCGTTCGATCGCTTTCACTTGCGGTACGGCTGCGTTGACCCCCACTCGCCCCCGAGTGCCCCCGAGTACCTCAACTGATAACAACTCCAGTGAAACACACCCCCAACTTGTGACGTTCTTATCGGACGGGGGAATTTGTTCCCACTTTGAAATATCGTTGAAATTTTTGACATTTCGAATGAAAACATGCCGCGGCTTGTAATGAGGGGGAAAGTTGGAGTTAACGACGATTAGAGGGTTGTAGAATGAGAAAAAATAAATTGCGAATGGAAATTGAATATGTTTTCGGTGGATCGCTTTCAATCTCTTGTTGGATATAAAAAAATCGTTCTTATAAACGAGCGTGAAGAGTTGATTTTAGTCTACTATCATTGGTATTCATCATGTCAAGTATCTACGATCAGTGTGGTCATCTACACAGATTGGTATCTTAATCATTTGCAATTAAAATTGCATCATAAAACTCCTTATTTTTTTCTATCACAAAAAGTACACGAGACCAATGGCAATTACATTTATGAGTTTGAAAGTCTCATTTCAGCTCAGCTCTGAACAAAAAAGGCTGGAGTAAGCCGCGGGGGCGGCGGAGAGAACACTTCTTATTTGGTTCTCAGAACATCTTGTTAGCATGAAATAACAGAGCGAAGGAATTTATACCTAGCCGTGCTTACCGCTAGGTACATTATTCTGAAGCTAAATTATGTAAATACGTATAGATTCTTGATAAGTAGGTATAAGGCCATTAGAAGAGAAAATAGATCGTACAAGAACATACCTTTTTCACACTACACACCTCTCACATCGCATTAGCTCGTATTAAATATGCAAGCAAATCTGTACCCTATTCTCAATACTATAACAAACGCTAATACACTATTAAATTCCCAAAACATACAGCCAACTTACCGCTTATTAAAAGGAACGGTTTCCTTTAAATATTTAACATGGCCGCATAGGCGTATCACTTAAAATAATAAGGATGCCTTGTCGGAGATTACGCAGTAACCCTCGAGAGGATAATTAATGTTATACCGTGAATATTAGCTTTTCAATTAGCCGTCTTTTAGTGGGCAAAATGGCTCTTGAGCGACGGGGAAAGAGCGATGTTGCTAGCATCATCGCGACAAAATCAAGTGTATTTAGAAAACGCATTTTGATGTTATATTAAAATACCTGGAAAATTATTAGTTTGTAAAATGATCTATTTCATTATTTGGCAGTTGTTTTTAACAATGAAATCGTAGAAAAATAGAGTTACACTGCCATTGTTATTGAATTAAGAGTTATTGTGTATAGTGTATTAGTTAGCTTGAAGCTCTATATAGGTTGTTGTAATTAGCTGCTGTAAAATTAAAAGTATAGCTACAGGTCTTTGGATGTAAAATAGCTAATGTCAGTGGGTATTAAATGCAACAATGTATTTCTTATGTTTATTTTCAGAAAAAGTATTAAGTAAAAAAAAAACTTTTTAATACCATAAATATTGTGAGAGGTGGCAACTCTAGCCGCGGGTTACTTCTTTCGCCCGATACACATGTAAACGTAAGACGTTAGTTAATTAAATCCGTTCCCGCGAGATTTATGCTTCGCCGGCGGATCCCTAAGCATCTCTACCTGTGGAACATAAGGAACTCGACCTAACTACCCTATATGTGTAATATAAGTACATGTGATGCAACTAATTGTGTACTCGGCTTAGAAATGGTTTTTAATAACTTTTTTTATGTACTAGAAGTTGTATATGTATTTGATTGGTTGACTTGTCTGTTAAATTTAGAATAGAAAGTCCTTATTGTGACCTAAATAAAGTTCAATTACTTATGACATGTTAGAATGAGAATAACTTTTTATTCATGTAAACCATTAAATACAGTACTTATGAATCGTCACAATTGTTACAAGATGCTAAGCTACAACTTTATCACCCGTTCGGAATGCCGCTTCTATGGAGAAGAACGGGCAAGAAACTCCACGGTTGTTCTTTTTTTTTTAAATATATTTTTTTTAAAACTATTATTGACTCGCGTGAATTGGATTAATGTAATTTTAATACTTTGAACCTGAGACTGAAGGTATACATATTTATAATTCCATTGATTTAGATATACTATAAAATTAGTATATATTTTTTTGGCCATTAAAATTTAACTCGACATTTAACTGGAACTCATACTTAAGTCCATAGAAGGGTTAAAAGCTGTAGAGGTAAGTGTTGTGAGAAGAGGGCCTTATATATACGTACGCAGGTAACTGATATTTTTCGCCCTTATTCTATGGCAATACTTTGAATATCCTGCGAGCAAGTTACGGCCATAAAAATCAAGAAGAAGGTTCTAGCTTAAGCTCTTAATAGTTGGAATACGAATCGACTTTCAGCACAAAAGAGTGTCGCAATGTCAAACTTTCTTCGAGCTCGCCTTTTGTTTCAAAACTCAGTTACATTAGAGCAGCACCCGTTCAGAACTCCGAACAATGGCTGGTTGAGGCCATTTTAAACATTCCCCAGTCGAATTACTTATTGCGTGTTAGGAGTTTTACGCACGATTGGTGAGTCGTAAACCGATAGAAGTCAGCTGAGTAACGTTCTTGTGCGGCGAGTGGGTGTGTGAGGTGGCCATGTTATATTTAGAGATCAGGACATGTGATTTTTGTCTGTTTTAAACCAATTCTTTACCAGCATATATCAATAAAAATAAATGGTTGGTCTATGTTAAAATATTCGTAAAACTGTAATTGTAGTTATCTTTATGATTTATTACGTGATTCTCCTTGTAACGATTCCAATTAACTTAAAATGACAAAAAAATGCCCTTCTAATGTCCCATAGTTGGGCACGGGCCTCCCATCAATGCGAGGTGGGATTAGGCCATAGTCCACCACGCTAGTCCAGTGCAGGGTTGGAGGACTTCACGTCGTTCGAGGGGTTCTCTCAGACAGGTAGGTTTCCTCACTCATCACTCATCTCATGGATCATCTCATCTCATGGACTCATGGATGGCGGGTCAGATCGGCTGCGCTGCATGTGCCTAGTGAATGTAGCGTCTCGATCTACTGCCGCCTTCCTACTTAGGCAAGTATGCTCCATCGTAGATCTCATCATCACTTACCATCAGGTGAGATAGAGATCAAATACTTGCCTATAATGCAATAAAAAAAAAAACGATGTTTTACTTCACCGTTTCATCATGGTTAAAAGTGAGATTCGCACATGAAATCCAGAAACCGCATAGGTGCGAGCTGGGGTTTGAACCTGCGATCCTCGTTACCGAGGCAAACGTTCTACCAACTAGGGTATCACAACATTAATTGATTATTTTAAATAATTGCTATCCAATTATCTTACAATTATTTATTTATTCAATGACAATTAAATCTGAATGTCTTGTTTGTAATTAAGTTTTAGTTACAACATCAACAGCGCACATAAAGTAAAGCCACTAATTAACATCTCGAGGTCTCAATACAGGACTTATCCTCACGAGCCCGGATGATTGGCTCCCCTATCTAATAGGGTGAGTTATAGAAAATTGCTCGATAAGGTTTTTCGGCTCTCGGGAGAGGCGGCTTTGTTTTCAGCTGCCGTTTGTGAGATCATTCGACTGTGCACTGCGCACGAGCACTGACGGTAATACGCGACAATTGCCTTGAAATATTTCATCGAACTTTTATGATGATTCAGAATGTAATCAACAGTATAACAACTTATTCGATCTTAAATCAAAATCGATTCATTTATTAGTATCGTCAGACGAACATACCACCAAATGGACCAAATCTAAGCAACGCTTGTATTAAGGGCACTGTACAATGGACTGAACATCAAAACTACATATCTAACCTGCTTTTTGCTTTGCTAGTTCTCATGCTATCATGTTTACACTAACATTATATCGTTTAGTGTGTAGGTACAACAAAGGTATATTCTATTATAATGTTCATGTGTGTGCGTCAGCGAGGACATTAATAACATCGCGTTAGTACCAACAGGACTTGTCTACGTTTTTTTTTAAATTATTGCAGCCAAAGGTAAGAAAACTCAGTCGTTCGTTAGTTTGAAATCAAGCAATTATTGGTGCAAAATGATTAATTAGCAAAGCGGGGCGCGCCGGCGCGGCGTGTGGCCGCGCCCCCCGCGGACCGTTCGTATCCGTTAATTCGAATTAAATTACTTTCAAATATAATTTCGCGTTACAATGGCGTGTTTCAAATTGTTTGTTAAGAAAGCGAATTACATGACTTAAATTGTGTAACGCAAGTTTGTGTTAGAATGGATATTTAAAATTAACTTAAGTCGTACTCACCAATGCATGTAACTACATAAATGTATTGATTAACAAGTGCCTAACTAAACAAATTACATTACTGTTCGCAACTAGAAGTTAATAATTGCATTACATAACTTTGATGTGTGTAGGTACTGAGTTTTCATCCAATTAACTTTGAATGATTAGAATTTGAGGAGCTACTATTTGGGGAAGGTCCGTTCAAATTTGTACATAGTTTGACACGCACCGTCGTGTTTCAATTAACGGTTATATTGCCTTGTCCCTTAAGTTTTTGAAGTCGCCTAAAAGCACGCCACACATATGAAAATGTGCATATTAGAAATATTGTCATTGTGTTTAACTGGCGAGGTATGAGCAATTAGTAGAACGCTAAGTACGTAGGTAATTACCAAGTGTAAAACTAAAAGAAGTACTTCCTACCACATATAGACACATCACAGAAAATTAAAAACAAATTATATTTCTCAAATTAATTTCCAATAAAATATGAATTAGTGATGTCAAACATCTTGTGATGGGTGTATACTCGCAGCGTGTCTATGAAGATAAACTTTTTTTTAACTTATTCATTCCTAGCTGTCCCGACTAACTTCGTACCGCCTCCGAATCAAATGTATGATAAAATGAATTATCTTTATTATTATGTATTTAGTGAATTTTCCCATGTTCTAATAGTTATCCTGCTATTCGGGGCATTCAAAAAAAATCAAACATCATAAAAATCGGCCCACCCATGCTTGAGTTATAAATGACATAACTAACACGACTTTGTTTCATATATATAAATTTAAAAAGATTAGGCAGAAGAGATTTTAAATTTAGAATTCCAAATGAAAAAAAAGTAGCAACGTCCACATTGTATATATTTTACGATGCCGCAGCGAACGGTTTTGGATTCACTAAACAGATTTAGATTGAAATCAAACGGTTGGTTGGCGTTTTTTCCGCTTGATCCGCGGATAAAGGTGTCAGCGCTATAGGCGGTGCCGGCGATTGCGGTATCGGTCACGCGAGCGGTCGCCGGAGTGGACGCCTGGACTTTTAATCTGTGATGTACATTATACTGTGCGATACGAAGCGCGATCAAGTCAACACGATTACCTACATTCTTCGAAAATCTAGTGATATATTGTCTCTAATAATATTTATTATTCATCTTTGTTTGCCTTTGAGTGCAATAATACGACTAATGTGTGTGTTTAAATTGTAGTGGTATTTTATGCTTCGTTCACTACAGATATTTTACAACTGTCCGAGGGAAAATAGGCGTTGCGGAGTTACTTGCCTGATAGTGAAGAGACCGTGGTCACGCGATATTTTTTTGGACGATTAGATGTCTTGCTTGTTCATTCGTTGTGGATTTTATATCGGGGCAGCCTATCTATGGGATTTTATATGAACAAATTCAAGACAGCTGCGTGTTTATATTTCTTTACTGGTTCAAACTTAATTGTTAATTATTTAATAGATTTTGTTCCTTCACAAAGATTTGGTGAAATAAAAAATCTATGAAATAAGGTCGAAATTTATAAAACATTAAAACAATTTTCCTTGTATCTGCGTGTTTCGACTTATTAAATTAGCAAGTCCATCAGATCATTAAGCTCCTTATTTTTATTAATTACAAAGTAAACGAATAGATGTTGGGGTTTCGCCACAATGCGCTCTATTCTTTGTGATTTCAAACAAATTAATCGCATGTAATCCTATTGAAAAATAATACGAAGCGCTTATCCGAATGTACGTGGCCTGTTTAAAAGATTAAACTCTGATTAATATTTTATAAGCTTTTGAATTTGACGAGAAAGCTTTTAGTGGCGCGCGTGGTTTGTTTGAGCGAATATTAGTTCATTAATAAATTGAATGCGCTGCAGTCACTTGTAAGTTCCAGCTGACAATTATGAATACGAGTTAAGCAAACATAATAAGATGGGGCTATAATCTACAGTTTCAAGAAAGTTATTTAGTAACAAAAACTCTTGCTGAGAGTACATATGTATTAAATGTACGCCTATTTAATAAAATGCATTTGGTGAGTTCTGTAACAAACTGTAACACACTGATAATATTACGGAGGTAATGCTATAAACAACCCTACAATTAGTTAAAATCAACACATACAAATTCCCAACACGTTCTGCACGACTAAACGCAATATCCATTTAAGCGGCTAACCAACGAGCCGTCAAAACGCAACAAGAAAATCGTAAAAGACATAAAAACACTTAATACGATATAAACAAACACGAAACGTCCCGAAAATCGATCCTATAACCTTATTCGCGAGCCGCAATATCAAACGAGGCATAAAAAGATAAAGGCCGTGGCACACGTATACGTTAAGTGTCTTCGAGGCGAACTGCCGTGCTGCCTTTAGTATCAGTTTATAACTACTTTGCAACCACACTGGCACGCCCTTACGAACGCAGTGAAAAGATATAGCGGGAGTTAGTACGCGTACTGAATACGAATCTCTTATGAATGGTGCGTACCGATGGACAGAATTATACCGAATGGTTTGCTTTTTAATATTGAGTGTTTTTATGGTAATACGAGTAGGGTTTTATCGATATCGGATGTGGCTTTGTTCGGGAATGCCGAGCATGGAGTGGAGCGTTCGATCTCTTCTTTTTATATCTTCGGGTAATGGGCGCGAAAATATTCTGCTGGAGGTGTAGGCATTTGTCGTAAAAAGTCGAGCAGAGGTCGTTTTAATTTTGTATATATAAACAAACTATAAAAGTAAGTAGCAAACATAACACGTAATTTTTTGAGCTCTATTGGCCAGTTTATTTAAATATATTTTAATTAATACTAGTAAGTAAACAAAAATTATAAACATGGTAATTTATGAATAAAACCTTTATATATATTATTTTTCTAACAACTATATGGAATTAACGGAATTATTACGATTATCGATACACCTACTTATCGATTAGTATAAGTTGAAACAGTATTCCATCGAAAACAAAAAAATACGCCGCTACATACCACTTGATCCTACGACGGACGGTATCTTTCCAGACAATTAACCGGAGACTTCCCCCAGCCTTATCTGCCCTGCCAGCCCTTCTTAGTACGAACTTAGCCTTCGAAATAGGTCAGCGTCTGACGGGCCCTTATTAACGCCTATTGTGTTCACTAGTGATGTTATTGATTTGACTGCGGAAAAAAATAAAAAAGTAGTCGTTTAGTTGTTGACTTGCAGTTAGATACGTTATTCTGGGGTTGATTTTTTAAAAGCTATTAGGTATAATTAAGGTGATTGTAGGAGTTTAAATAATTTATTTAGAATCAATCGAATCCACGACGACACTAAATATGCATCGTCAAACATATATTTTGTCACTCCTTGGGAAAGCCATCGAGAAGATGTACCTACGTAGGTTCCTAGCATAAGATTTTAGCTGATAGGTAGATTATAATAGTAAATAAATATATTATTCAGCCGTTCCTACATTGTTCTCACATACTTATAACATAGTAATGCTCAAAAATGTAAAAGATCTTTAAAAAAAAAGAGCAACCATGGAGTTTCTTGCCCGTTCTTCTCCATAGGAACGGCATTCTGAACGGGTGGTAAAGTAGTAGTAGCTTAGCTTAATGGTGTACAAATAAAAAATATTCTGATTCTGATACTGATTCTGATAAGATAATGAAAAATTCAAGTTAAATCAAATACTTTTACGTTTTCCAAATAAAATTCATCCCAAGATACCACAATGCTCCCTTGCTTCGTGTGGAACCACACTAATTAATCAGGCATTACGAATTCGAACAGATTGGTAAGTACCCTACAAGCCGTACCGCAGTTTAGATAAACGCGTCTTTGATAACGTCGGTGCGCGTACGATGGCACTAAATAGCTTGCGATAAATATTAATTAAGCTGGGCGCGGTAAGCGGCTAGCGACTTGAGCGAGCGTCTAAGCGTATAAAATGAAACTGATTAAAATATGTGAACCAGAGTTGAAGCTTTGAGGATTAAAACAATTTGTTTTGCTTTGCTTTGCCTTTTGACTCGACACATATATAAATCAGTAATAAAATATATTTAGGTATACTCTGTACAAAGTAAGGCATACTAATTTCTAGCTTGTTTTTTTTAAAGAAAACTAGTAAGAAATTTTCCGTGCAAAAATATGGCAGAGTTGCCGCCCAGTCAAATTATAAATTAAAAATATTCTTGTTATCACGATGCTGGAATTGTTTTATTTCTCAATTTACTGTGAGCTGTAAGTGGAGCGTTTGTTTGTTCACTTGGGCCGGCAGTGGGGCGTCCTCGCGACACGCTAACCCACTATTTTTCACACTCTAGCGTATTACAATCGTTGGTTTTAAATTTTGATAAAAATGCTAATCTACATTTATATAGGGCTCTAGAATATATTTGCCTTTGGCACGAATTTGGAGAGCTTTAAAAAAGACGACACTGGGTTAGATAAACGTTTTTGGTTCTTGAGTGTATTTTAAATTTGTTTCACCCTACTTAGTAGTATATTATAATATACTAGCTGACTCGGCAAACGTTGTTTTGCCATATACATTATTTCTAGGAAATATTTTTATAGTTAAATATTTGCGATTATAAATTGAGACATATCCTATCTTTCAAGTTGGATAAAACTGCACACAGCAAAATATTGCACGTGCAAATTTTTATTAAAATCGGTTTAGTAGTTTAGGAGTCCATAGCGGACAAACACCGTGACAGGTAATATATATATATTAAGATAGTAGTTTCGGTGCATACTTTCTCTCTCTCTCTATTATTTATTTATCAAACCTAGAACCGTACACGTATTTAGATCATGACTTAGAATGTACCTACGTAGTGACTATAGCACAAGCAAAGTAAGCAATACCAGATACTGGTATGCCAGCTCAATTGACAAGGTAGGTACGATTCTGTTACCAGTCACCTTAATTAGCTAGAAGAGAATAGTCTTAGCTCTCAACTTTTACAGTTCTATCAACGTCGTCAGAATTAAACCGAACCCTCCATACATTTAATGCACTATTAAAAGTATTCAAAACTCCATTGCCTTCACGTTATTAAAGCAGGCATAGCGGCGTTAAGCGCGGGTAGCCCGGCCGCGGTCCAGCCGTAGTCTCATAATCTACCCCATTCACCAGCTCAGGCGAGTTATTAATTGCTCCAATAATATGCAAATGGCGACCCTAATATCATTAAGTTATAATATCTGTTATTGAGCCTTTTTAAAAGCGAGAAGTGTCTTAATTATCAAGTGTATGAGTTAGTTTTAAATAAAAAAAAATGCAAACGTCGCGATGAACTTCTTTTGGGAATTGTGGATCATTTTCCAACCCACATTGGGCTATTGGTACAATTTACGAGTTAGGTTGAAAATAGCATTTTTTTCACCCAAAATTAAGATAAATGTGTAGATATTTAAAGAGCACAATTTATTCGTGACGGACTAAAGTATAATGTGATATAATTCATGATAAGGTAAATACACAAGGAATTCGTCATGGAATATTCACCTTCAAGTATGAACAGTGTTAAAGTCTATGCACAGACATCAGACAGACGGATATTATATTTATTACTAGCTGTTGCCCGCGACTTCGTCCGCGTGGTATTTAACAAAGACAACCGTTGACAACAGCCTGCTCGCCAATTCTGAGCCCGCGGGACGCATTGCAGGTTATTGCTATCAAACTTAATCAGGCGCTGCGCTGCAACATTGGTTTTAATTTTTTTTCGTGAGATCCTATTTTTTTTTCTAAATAAAAGTAGCCTAAGTTACTCCTTGTTACATCAGCTATCTGCCAGTGAAAGTCCCGTCAAAATCGGTCCAGCCATTTCAGAGATTAGCCGGAACAAACAGACAGACAGACAGACAGACAGACAGACAGACAGACAGACAGACAGACGGACAGACAGACAGACAGACAAAAATTGTAAAAAATGTGGTTTCGGTATAGTAACGTGTATACATCCAAATGCAATTAGTAAAAAGCTGTTATTTTAATATTACAAACAGACAGAATATTACAGACAGACTCCAATTTTATTTATATGTATAGATAGGCATTACAGCTGAACGTATAGCCAGGCTCGAGCACAGATCATTAAATAAAAAGAAATACCCCGGCGATGCGGAATTACTGCCGTCTTACGGATCTCTAAATGCGGACCGCGTACACTGCGAAGTTCGTATGTATTTATTGTTTACATTTTATGAATAGGTGGTTTAATTTAAATCCCTTTAAAATGGTGAATCTGGTATACAAGTCATAAACAACTATTTACATCGCTTGTTACGAATGAACATAGAAAATATTTTTAATATAAAAATGTAATTTATTGGGAACTTGTGACAGCAGCGTAAAAAAGTAAGAGAAAAAACCACAGACAAACCGTTCATATTATTCATGCTCCATAAATTAGAATAGTTTCTGTTACTTTAAATTGAACACCACCAAACACTCCCAAGATACAAGCTTACGCTTAGTTTGGGACCGCAACACAAAACATTTGTAATTATGCTTAAATACTTAAACGTAACTCTATGGTTTTTTAATTTGCCTTATGCATAATGTTTTTTTTTTCTTAAATACATTAAAGGTTAGTACGTAATAGATGGCGAGCCCAATATCACTATACCAGTGCGGGTTAGCGAACTATACCAGTATAGGTTAACAAACTATACCAGTGCGAGTTGGCGAACTAAACGGCTTTCGAAAGACGAACAGGATTTTTCTCTTCTCTAATAAGAATTAAAAAAAAACGTTTGCACTTAACCCTGCTTACTGTACCGAGGACAAGCACGAATATTTGTTCAGAGTCATGGATGCTTATTATCAATCTTAGTAAATTAATACTGGGATCGCCCCCAGTCCATTGTACGGGACCCATAATGCAAGCGATATTATAACAAATTTAATTATTGATTAATTTGAAGGTGCAGTATGCACTGTACGTGAAAATGCTGTAGTTTCAGCAGCCGCGGTCGCGACGAGTGGTAACCGACGACCGTAAAAATAATGGGCGGGAGTTACCGACCGATTGGTAATACGTGCAACGATCTTACCCGAGCCGGAGCCATTGTTTGTTCTACTATGTACTTTGTCCAGGTACAATATTGTTTTTATTTATTTTAAATAAAAATATGCACTATAACGCTGCAATCTCCAAAGGAATAGGTGGAGGTGCACAGCAGTGCAGGCTTGGTCCCAATCTAGTGGGGGTGAGCCTATTGTAAACTAAAACTCAAACTCAGCTGTAAACATAATCTCGTGAACTCTACATTCATTGATTTATTTACACATGTTTTACCTTTAGAACACATACGCCTATTGTTGTTGAACCTCTGTTTAAGTACTACCGTTAGTGTACTCTACATATAATCTCATTTTTTATTATTATTATTACTTAAACTGTATCTGTGGCACATGATGTGGTTGCCTGTCATTACAGTTACAATTAGCTAATATCACTCATATTTTTATTGATTAGTTTACATGTAATATTGTAAACTCTGTTGGCCATCCTGAGTAAATAGAAAAATATTGTTATTATACCGGGCAGCTTTTCCTCAATATGAGGACGATTTAGGCCAAGACTCTACCACGCTTGCCCAATGCGGTTTGGTGTATTCCGCACAAATTTTCGACAGACGTGCAGGTTTCCTCACGATGTTTGTCTTCAGCAAGTGATAATCATCATGTTGAAAAAAAAATGAGATTCGCACATGAAACTGTCTCAAATCCCAGAGTACAAAATACACTCACTTCGAAGATAAGTTCAAAGAAAAAGTGGAAAATTACTAAGTTATCCTCTCCTATCACAGAAGCGCTGAGTGAGCATGACTCGCGTCTCCCGACGTCTCCTTTACGTCAATAAGTTGACGTAATG
This sequence comes from Pheosia gnoma, assembly GCA_905404115.1. Taxonomy (NCBI): domain Eukaryota; kingdom Metazoa; phylum Arthropoda; class Insecta; order Lepidoptera; family Notodontidae; genus Pheosia; species Pheosia gnoma. Next base: position 1,209,981 of record FR989901.1, on the reverse strand, counting down.
CCCTCACGCCTATGAAATAATTTATCACTCACCCGCAATATATAAATTCTGTGATGTAAACGGATAACAACCATGGGATTGCGAAAATAATAAATTTTTTTTTGTTGACTTTTTACTTGCTATTAGATAAGTAGATTTAAGGCGTTTAGGTGCAATTAGCCAAATTAATCTATATCTTAGTAAGTACATATAATATTTCTGAATAGAAAAAAAAATTGTAGGGGACATTTTCGGAATGTTTGCCTGTCTGTTTGCGCGTCACGGTAAATTTACCGAACTAATTTTATAGTGCTATTGTTTCAAATGATTGAATCGATATTGCATTCTTTATTGTCTTTGCTTTATATAAAAAAAAACTATTGTCTCTGTACGAAAACGAAAAATATTCTCTATGTTTTTTAATTACCTAAAATTGTAACGAACTTGCAAATATATTGTCCAAAATAATTATACCATTGTTATAATTGAACAGGTATAAAATACAAAAGCCCACGTGTACGAAGTCGCGGGTACTCATAGTCTATCAATATTACTTTGCCGATACTGAAGACCTAATAAAATTGCAATTACAAAGCTAATCATTTTATATCGAGCCGAACAAAGTTCAATAGCGAACCGCAGAAGTTTGATAATTAATTTACTTAATCAAAACCTATAGAACATTAATTCGGCTCTTTGTGGCAGGCAAGCGAAGCCCCTCACGGTTTAATTGATAGCAATACCTAAGTAGCTAAAGCCATACCTAGCAATATTTGGTAAGTTATAAACTTAGTAATTTTGTGGGTCATTCCGTCTACTGGAGTTGTGTCGGAATAAACTGGATGAAATTTCAAGTGGGCATAGATGGCTAAGTCCAAAACTATTGGAAATAACTTAAAAATGCTTAAAAGACTCGCCAGACCAATGTTGGTGAAAACTAAAACTGTTTTAATAGAGATTTGAAAAAATAATTTCCCTAGCCAGGATATGAATCCGTTGATTTTGAAAAAAAAAAAAATCAAACACCTGCATTATTGCACCATCTGCAGATGTCGCCAATAAGGATCACGTTCTGGGAAGCGGCAAACTAAGCTTTTGTTTGAAGCAATTTGTTTTTAAATTGATATATCTATCTAAATTGTGACGTCATATAATGATTATAAATGTGCTAAAGAAGCGCAGGTTCCGAAGTTAGTATACCCTTTTTGAATCCTTCTGTATAAGCATGATGCTATTACAGCATATAGCATAGAGTTAGGTAGGTTATGTTATGTTATGTTATGTACCAATCATTGGCAAAACAAACATCACAAATGTTTCCATTTTAATAAAGCAAAATCGATGTTATTAAAAGACGATACGAGAAAATAAAACGAAAGCATTCAAAGGAAATGAATATTAACATAAGTATATTTCTCAATAGCTATACTTGTACCTTGGGAGGAAAATATTATGAGAGACGAATAAAGGCATACAGCGCTACGTTTAAATACTCGTAAGCCGACATCAAAGGTGACAGAATATAGACTAGTATCGAACTCAATTTATTTTTTGTTTTTAATAAATACTATAACAACTGTACTTTTGGAAGGAGTAGTCAAAGGTGAACCGTCAAGCGCGAAATTATGAGTAAGTGAACTGTATATGTTATAGGCTACCGTATTTAGACATTTTGTATAGAGTATTTAAAGTTTTAAATATCATCCGCTAGAGGCGCTTTTCAATTCTACATACAAAATGTCTAAATACAGACTATAAAGTATACAGTTAGCTCGCACTTGACGTGCTGAATGGGGTGGGTGGAATTAGCTGAGTTACGTTTTGTTTTAGGTAGGTTCTCATGTAATTGATAGTGAGCCCGATTTTTAATTTTGATAGATATGTTTTAGTTAATCTAAGATGTCTACTACGTAATAATAATAATCACTCGACTATGTGATATAATAAAACGTCAATATTTAATAAATTTCGGTTACAAAGTTAACCAAACCTCGAAATTGAGCAACTTACCTAAATATGATATTCGAAAACTTGTACATTAAGTACGAATAAACAAAGAATAACATTATTCCAGACACGATTATGCTATTACACAGACTGGTATCGATTCTGGGTAATCGACCTATTCGAGCAAACAATCGAATGATTAGAAGGTGTCGTTTTTGAGCGGCGCCATTTTGGAGATTCAGGTGTGATTCGTCTCATCTTCGGGACGACGTCGGCTCAATCTTGCCGACGGGCGAATCTTCTCAATTGCTTCAAGCGCCGTTATATCGGAAGATGTTGTTTCTTATAACATTATTACTGATATTTGTATAAGATACAGGGATTTAAGACGTCCCATCTTCTACTATACTCTCTAGTTTTACAAACACCTTTCAAATCATAAAATCTATTTGTCTACAAAATAGCGCATTACTTTATTGTTGCCATAGAAACGCTTTTTATTGACGTTCACACACAGTACACAAATATTCAATGGACTATCAACATTTACATCACAATTAGCTTGACCGGTTGGACAAATTATAATATTACCATTTTAACTAAAATGTTAGCTTAATTAATGTGTAGGTTAAATGTTGGACAAAAGCCATTTTCACTATCATATCCCTACGTAGCGCTGCCTGGCAAGTTTCTTTTAAAACAATGAAGGCAAACATGAGATTTCACTATATTACTCCGCTTGCAACGGACTTTAATTAATTAGTGTAAGTGCCGGTGAGTCCCGGGAGATTGGTCATTAATTAAATGGTTCCTCGGCCATCGATCGACGGCAAACAATACACTTTATTGCTTTTTATTACCCATTTCTTTCGCTGTCCCAGACTGGGCTAGCTTTTACTTTTAATGAGCGGTGAAATTGTCTACAATTTGAGGTGTAGTTTTCATTCTGCAATTTAGTTTTGTAGTATCATTAATCTCTTCGTGTAAATTGTGTGGAATTCTTCAACCAATTCTTTTTATTTTATCTATTGGAACATACAAAGAGTTATCTATCAACACTTTTATGAAATGGCAATACACAATGTACTGTTTCGGAAATATATCTTTTTTTTTTGTATTAATTAATACACAAAAAAATCACTAAGAAGATTGAACCGTTTGGTGATTGGCTATCACTTGAAATATATGCGCTGAATTGATATTATATCATTTAAATATTACACGGCCCGTTTTAAATATTCATTCGGCCATTAAAAAGATCCATTAGGCTAAATCGCGGCCGTTGTTTGCCGTTATTAAAAATCCCCGGAGTGGCCGGTAATAATGCATAATGTCCGGGAATCGTGCCACTTCTCACTCACCGGTGCCGATATTACTCCAGCGTATAAGTATCCTTGTTGTCAGACTAGTTTGTTGGCTATCTCAGGGAAACCTGTTCATTTTCCGGGACAAAAAAATATTTAAGATGTTGATCTTATTATAAACTATTTTCAAACATGATGGAAAGTTTTATTAAAATATACTTAGTGGATTTTGGCTATACTTCCCTGCATATTTTGTAAGTCCAATAAATGTTGATCCAGGTTACAAGCTATCACAATGCCAAGTTTTTTCAAATTTCGTCTAGTAGATCTATCATCTATATGTATAGAATAGACAATAATTACGGGTTCAGCCTCGATTTTTTTTCGACGATATTGAATGTACAGACACGACCCAGCTTTATTATATGTGTAAGGTCAGCCATGAAAGTAGTTTATCAGTTTAGACAGAAACTTCTAGTTACTAAAAAATCCACAAGGTTCATATTAGATACATTCTAAGTTCAAATAAATAACAAATGACAAAATAGGCCTTGCGATTCTACGATGTGCAAATGATTTCAACCTTATGGTGACAAAGGAGTTTCTAGGTCGACTTTACCTAGACTTTACCTTTGCTTAAATTTGACATCTGTCTGTATTGGTACGAGTATGATCATGTACTTACATAATCCACATTACTTTATAAAATATAATCTCAGTCGATACTGCAATTAATCTAGTATAATAATGACTTGTTGATCTAATATTATTACTATTTATTTCAATATCACTTCAATCCTTATTAGGTACAATAAATACTTTTATATTAGCTGCTGTCGATGGACCATTTGTGTCGGGGTCGCTGGCAGCGTGCCTGCTTCCGGTGTGAAGACGTTCTTAGTATGTGAATGGGAAACTCAGTGTTAAAATAGATCGAAATTAAGCACTGATTTTAGCTTAATTGGCTTATAAATAGCTACATGGTAAGTAAAGAGATTTAAACGTAATATGCTGTAGGGTTTCGGGGAAAATGATTCTTATTATTAAACATACATCCTAACCTGTCTTTAACAATTTGAAACTGCTTGTTGAACATAACAATTGAAACACGTTCTACACGATTGGGTTGATTGATTTGTCCGAGCGAGACAGGGTTATAAGAAAAAGCAAGATGTCGCGGCAATTGTCTCTTTTTTCTTGTATACTTTTGGTACCTCTCCGTTTAATTAATCGCCCGATTATGTTGAACGCTTTTTAACCGACTTCAAAAAAATGAGGAGGTTTTCAATTCGATTGTATTTTTTTTATTGCAAACTATTAACTAAGTAACTGCATTTTAATATTTTGTTGTTGTTTTATATAAATACCTGAATACCTAAATCATAATTATTTATTTCTATAGTAAAAGCCAGGTGGGTACTTTCATTAGTCAGCCAATCCAAGATGAGTTGACCAAGTTGGGAGGATAGTGTGTAGTTAACACACATTTACCTAACAGCGCGACATCATTAAATCTCCTTGCACGACGCAATAAAGCGATATTCGGGGTCAACAATGCGAAGTTATTCACTCAAAGTCCAATTCTCATTGCAAGTGATATAGTTTGCTCTCAGCATCCCAGTCCGAGTGGATGACTCGCTTTACTGTTACTGCCGAACCTTTTTAAGATTGAGTGTGAAGTACATTTTCCTGTAGAATGTTTAGAGAGAGGTACAGGTAAAATATATCTATGTTTTATATTATCTCTTTTAGGATACATTTGTGGGTTAAATAGCCAGACTTTGGACTGTGATTTGGTACGATCTATCGAATGGGTATTTTTTTTCTTTGGTAAGCTAACGAACTATAAAGTTAGAATGATTCTTGTTGCATGTTTTAAGGTTTGTTTACCAGTCTTTGTTGACTTTATGGCTTATGTCGCCCGCGTAATCAGGCTTTCTAGTTGCTGATAAACTCAAGTAATCGCGGTTTCAGTGCGGGTAGCAAGGTAATCAATCCCTTTAAGCATCACGGCAATTTTTTGTCATATATGAACCGTATGACGCAAATAGCATTAAAGAATAAGAATATTTATTTCAATTAACATTTACATCAACAAAGTATTGGTGAGCTCCAAACTAGACAATGTCTGTATCTTGGAGCTCGGTACACTATTTAACATACAAGTAAAATGTTAAATGGTATATAATTTCAATTTCTTAAACTAGAACATAAAATGAAATAAAATAAAATGAAATAAAACATTATTCTTTAAAAATAAGATAAGATGAAACGTAAAACATTATTCGTTGTGAATTAAATGAAATAAAGATTAAAAATTTAATAAAATTAAAATTATATACAATAATGATAATGACATACGTTAAATTAAATACAATAATGACATACGTTTCTGAGTATATATATAATTCCAGCCCTTTTTTTTTTAATGTCCCACTGCTGGGCACGGGCCTCCCCTCAATGCGAGGGGGGATTAGGCCATAGTCCACCACGCTGGCCCAGTGCGGATTGGCGGACTTCACACATCTTTCGAGGGGTTCTCTCAGACATGCAGGTTTCCTCACGATGTTTTCCTTCCCCGTTTTAGCAAGTGATAATCATGGTTGAAATGAGATTCGCACTTGAAAAATCCCAGAGGTGCGAGCCGGGGTTTGAACCTGCAATCCTCGTTACCGAGGCAAGCGTTCTACCAACTTGGCTATCACTGCTTATGTTACGTTTCTGAGTGTTACCAACTATATATTTTGTTGGCAATATCCCCGGGAACCGAGGTGCAAACCCATGGTTGTGATAACTACCCCTTCAGCAGGGCAACTCACCCCGTCCCGGTTTGCCTGTATTGTAAAGGAACTCTGACCGAAGTGGTTTTATATCCTGAAGGATTTCTATAATAAAGACGATCGTACGTCTCCAGCGATGCTTTATTTTGCTAGTTTGTTTGTCTAGTAGAAGCTAGCCCTTAAAATCGTATAAAAGGTAAACAAAATAAATGTTATATACACCAAATTTTTAACAATTTAGCTCATTTATTTTGTTATAATAAACATACGTATTTCCTACTTTTCAGTTATGCCTCCCATCTGCCGATAGAAAGAACTCTTAATTTTTTAAGATTGCATTACCTTATAATTTAAAATATAAGGTATAAACAAAAATAGTGTACAATATTTTAACATGTTAAGTATGTCATACGTATCACGTTTAGGTATAAAATAATTATGTAAATGATGTTTTAATTTCTGTTTTGATGATGCGAACCAGTAAGGTTTCAATGTGCTCTTAGGATGTGATGTAATTTTAAAATTTGATTTATTTGTTTGGGAATGTTGTATCTATAGTCTACTGAACGACCTGTTAAAATATTTTACACGATTAAAGTTACAACTTTTATATAGCATCCATCTCTCCTAGCTTTAGGGATACCGCCGGCTCTACATCAAGAAGTCTTGTTTGGACCTCTGTTGTGCACAGAATGAAAAGCTGCCTCTAAAAGCGGCCCATTGAGTGCGGTCCAACGTTCCCGGGAAACGCCAGTTAAACAGATTACGGACGAGGAGTTCATTCCTTTGTGTTTGCGTTCCGCGGCTTTTTTCACCCCCCCTTTAATTTCTTCGACAAAAAGTTTATGAAAGGTGTTTATGATATTTCGTGTGGAAAAAATGCGGTTTTAAAGTGAAGTTTAAAATAGACGTGTATTATGTTGGTAGAGTATATTCAATAGCGCAAGTATTTGAGCGAGTGCTGTGGTCGTTCTCTCGAAAGTTGTAGGATTTAAGGCACAATTATCCGATAGTACTATTGAGATGGGTATTGTTGATGCATTATAAAAAAAAAACAATTTAACAACTGGGTAAATATAAAAAAAAATACTCAAGAAGTTAGATACTTATATTGGCACACACATCAGTATTGCCGTTTAATGTGGCAATGCTGCCAGTGTTTTGGTGGTGGGGATTTTCTGAGTGCTTTCTGATACCAGATTCATTTTAATTTAATTTTAATTCATTATATCTTACCTTAATATCTCACTCTCTCTACATTTTTTCGGGTGTAACATAATTACTTATTTACCTAAATAATAATGAGTATTGAATACCTATTAACAACGCTTTTTTGTGATATACAACTACTACATGCCGATGCTATATCTCCTTCCTTATCATCATCAGCCGAATGACATCAACTACTCGACATTGACCTTCCTCATCACCGTACTCCACCACTTGCATCCACCAGCTTCCCGCAACGTGTGTGACCATCTGCCTCAACTGCACTTCTTCACTTCAACTTTGAAATTCTTAGAGCTATCGGTTTCTCATATTAACAAACTCAACTTGCTGTTACTCAAAGGAAAAATAATACCACACCTAGGTACCTATATCACATACAAAACCAATCAGGAGCTTACTGTACATACGTAGTATAATAAAAGGGACTTATAAGGGAATAGTTAGAGGCTGTGAGCGGTAGTCTAATCTTGCCGGATAATCCGGAATCAATGAGACGTGGGGCGGGTATTCCGGATAGGTATTCGTTTTCTTCGACCCTCGCGCTCGCTGATCGATTGGGTGCCAAGTTACGTAATTAATATTTTCTCCGGGTGTATATGGGGTATTCTTGTGGAGAAGTACCTAATAGGTAGAGTCGCGAACATTAATTTGGGACCAATTCTAGGTTTAATGTCATACAGCAATGATGTTCCTTAAGACCTATTTTTAAAAGAGTTACTACAGGAGCAACCGTTTTCAGTTATGAAAATACACAGATATACGATTTATTGCATTATAAGTGTCATAGAACATATTTAGGAAATGGGTCCCATAATGTTTGCGACTGTACATCCAGTACGTCAAGTGTGAGATTATTCGTAAACTAACCGTATACTTCATAGTCTACGTATTTAGACATTTCGTATTGTTCGTATGGTTGAGTTTGGTATAGGAGTGCAGCCAACAGTGTCATATTCAATGTCATTGCCGTTCAATTTATGAGCCAATTGTGTAATCAGACATGAAACCCTGTTGTTCTATTGTTACGTTTACAAAATTCTTATTTATAAGTATTACATATTTTATAATATATGTGTGACCATATATTATGCGAGATTACGTTCGCATTTTGACAAATAAACGCTTTTTCCACCTCCAAAATTATTCTAACGTAATCCCCAAAAGCATGGCAACCTGCCGCAATATCTGGGCGATTAATTGCCGCTGTTATAATACTCGTTTTACAGTAAAAAAATCGCATAAATTGCCCATAACACTCCCGCCGTTGAAAATGTCCGGGACGAGATTTTAATTACAGAAATATTATTAAGTCAGTCGTCGAATAAAAGCAATTTAGGAGTGAAAATACGAGCGGCCACCGTGCGGGACAAAGGCTGAGATTTCCATACATAAAAAGCATAAATAATGTTGATTGTGGCCACCGAACACATAAATAAAGTAGTACGTTTTGGCGGCCGCACACACGGCCGCGAACGTTCGCAAACACCTAGAACGAACAAATAATGTGAGTGTCGCGTGGTGAAGGGTGAGGGGCGGGGATGCAAAGCGATGCTCGGACGAAAAATAAATAGGTACACAATCTCTCGCGCGCAAATACACACATTTCCGTGTGATGTGTTTGCGGTGCGAAGGAATTATATTTTTCTTGTGTGTCACGGTCGTGCCGTGCGCCCCATATGCTCGATAATCGAAGGCGTGTAAGTGTGATGTTAAAATATATGTGTGCTCAGATAAAATGTTGACTAAAGTCATATTTGAACTATAGCCTACCCAGTATTGGGATCACGTAACAGAAGCTGGTCTTATTCTTCGTAAGGCAAAAAGTCTTGACACCAAAAAGGTGTTTCCAAATTTGAATTGCGAAGTGGAAGCCTCCATCTAAAATGCACCTAGAAGGTAGCGCGACTGTCAAAGTGAAAATTTCTCCAGTGACCGAAGCACTCTGGTACCGTAACCAAAGCATTTAATTATCTCTACACACAGATCCCAAAGTGTACTTTCTAAGGAGGCGGCTCTCCAGGGTGGACTCGGCCCCACAAGTGACGTCGACGCGGCGTCATTTACATATGGGCCGGACCCCAAATCCGTGTGTTTATTTTGGTCGGCACGGGCCACGTTAGAATCGGACGTAATTAACTTTACACTTAAAGTTAAGTGTACTTCTAACTTAATCATGTTACATTTGCAGCGTAGCGGCGACGTGTTTAAAAGTGAAATAAATGTTGTGCGGAATTTTAATTTGAATTTAAATATATTGTGAACCTTTGCCGGGAACATGTTCATTTTGGGGATTAAGTGTTTACGTGTCATAATGAAGTATGTTGTATTTTATGACTAGAGAAACGAATAACTGAGAATGATAAAGGTTACATGGTATAACTGATTACAATCATTTACAAAGTGTAAATAAAATTTACATTTGAAATAGTACCCCAACAATACAGTCATAACTTACAGCGAATATCACGAATATAATACAACTCGTAAAAAGTCATAACACACAATATTAATACACACTTGAACATAAAAACGCGTCACCTTATAAACTGGCCTTTACATAATTACGCGACTAAAATAAAAAGCTTTTATAGGGCAATATCTCATTGCTAAGGTGGGCATATGCGAGCAGACAAGCGACTTTACGACCAACATAAACCGTGGCAGAGAGGCGTGTGTAACCCTATAATGCCGACGGCAAGGCGCGCCGTTACCTTAACACCCATAATTTCTATTTAGCGTCGCGCCTCCTCTTACATTGTCGGCGTATTCATGGGCTGTCAGTTTACCAGCGCGGACGTCTCATTTCACCGTCTCCCTGGGGCATCACTATATTAAGCCGTTATGGTCCTGCCCTATTTAGTTGATCTATGTAATTTGGGTTAAATGAAGTAAGTAATATGAAGGTTCTGATGCAAGTGTAATATTTTTGCGGGTCAGAATATGAAAATGATATATTGTCATTTTTTTAATAACATTTCACTAGTCGTCAGCTCTGCGCTTTTCCACCCCAAAGGTATGAAAAGTTAGAGCTCATAACATAAAGAAAAATCACTCTCGCTTTTGAAATAAAGGTACCTAAGTCGAACCCATACTGTGCCATTATTACTTCGCATATAATGTAGTTCACTGCAGTTTTACTGTTACTTTAAATAAGTATGATATCGATAGGAAACTCTACAGAACTCATCTAATTTCCAAGCGAACCCAGTATTTTCGCCGCATCAGCAAAGAATTCATCTCCTGTTTATAATTCATGTCGCACATAAAATTTCGAATGTTTACACTCAGTATATCCACTTTCCGTTTCTCCAGCCTCGGATTCTTGGCTCGCGCCCCTTGTACGTGTACAAACAAATTTGGTAGGCCAATGTCTTCTAAACTTTCACTGCTTGGCGCCCAGCCAGCGCCTACCAGCGCGGTTGACTTTCGCATAGCCCGAATAAGGATAATTTATTCGTATGATTTTGGCCGCAACGCAATCGCTTTCGATTTATTTCCCTTTTCAGGTTTCGCTCGCATTCAATTTTTGAGGGTTATTTGATTTTGTTTTTTTTTTTTATTCAAAAGAAGATACTGCGTGCGTGGGAGGATTCGTTGGAGTTTAATTTGCGGCGCGCGTTCTATTTATTCGTGTTCTATGTGAGTGAGGAAGGAGTGAGGAATGCTTTATAATTGGATGGTTACTTTTTGAAGTGCCATACCATATTATTACAAGATTTTCTTTGTTTTTGCGTTTTTGGGGTCGAGTCACCTTCGTCCGTAGGAGAATTAAATACCCTCGAGATACCCTACACGTGACCCTGGGTGGTGCCAACTAGGTGACAACTCTACTGGTGGTAGGCTTCGGCCGTGGTTAGTCACCACCCACTGAACAAAGCCATGTCGCCAAGCAGCCTAGCCGTGTTCCGGCATGATGTTCGGTGTTGCCATTCATGGATGGCGGGTCAGATCAGCTACCCGATCTACTGCCGCCATCCTACCTAGGCAAGTATGCTCCATCATAGATCTCATCATCACTTACCATCAGGTGAGATCGAGATCAAATACTTGCCTATAATGTAATAAAAAAAAAAAAAAAAAGTATGCAAGAGCATTGAAACGAATTTTTAGAAACACTTATTAGTGTCCCAGAATTTGTTCTGAATATATATCTGAATTCATTGACGAATAACATTCGCTTTTTTACTTGTTCCAATAGATTTTACAGCTTTTCATAACCATGGAATCCATCAGTTACTGGATATAAACCGTCTTTCGGCTGATGGAGTCAAAAGTAACACCGTGGATTGTCTACTCTATATTTACCCGCGGCTCCCCAAAATAGTCCCTTAACACTTCTAAAGTTTCAACTAATCTAAAGACAAACTTGCCGTGCACGGGGTCACAGGCATGTTTCATCAAGTGCCACGTGGCTTCATGGCTGCTATAAATTCTCGTATACGCACTATGTATCTGGAACTTGAAACTGTTTTATCGTATCCTTAGCTAAAAGTTAACTTATGTACTTGCCAGTTATATTTACGGATCGAAAGAATGTCCAACTGCAGCTATTAAAAATTAAAAGCTCAGGACACCAGTTTAAAAATCGAATAATTTATAACTTATTGCATAAAAAAAAATGTTTATTTCATAATTGGATTCGTGCGCGTTCAGAATTTGAACACAATATATGGAGTCATAGTCTAGAAATCTATTCGTTTAAAAGAAAATAGTTGAATTGACGTATCTGCATTTAGTGTTAACGGAGACAATTTGTCAATAATCTATTGATGTTAAAATTTTACAAATGTTCGCATTATATTGTTTCTCTACTGGATTCTATCAAAATTCTAGCAAAAAATGTATAGGTATAAACATTATACTTCTACTAGTGTTAAAATGTAACAGTAATGTTTATTTTCACAATCCTAAACATATTGAAAAAATCAGCACTCGTAACACTTTTATAGTCCCACGACATGTTCCCGGTTCTCCGCAGCCGTGTGTCACCAACAAACTTCGCCGGTTTATTAGCTACGTGGTGGCGCAGCTTCGCAGCGGCGTGATCTCTGTTATCGCGAGCTATTTACCTGCAACGTGTTATTAAGGATCACATCATTAGATACCCAACCCTCGAGGAGTTTCAACAGTTTAGCAGAAACCAATACTGGGCGGTCGTTAATTTGACTCGCAGTGTATGTATGCATATACTCCGAGTCACGCACATGTTAGCGTTTTGTAGCCAAGTCAACAAATAAACTATTTTAGATACCGAGATATATATTATATACGAGATGTATACCTGGAATTAGTCCAGCTGTAAGAGTCTTGCTTCTGTGGAAATTTGTCTGCCAGATCTTGTTTGTCTCCCGCGTCGCAATGGAGGGAAGTGGATAATTTTCTTCCAACTCCTCCTATTTTTATCTTTCGATTAATTTGCGTGCGGGTTCCAAGACAATTAACTTTATCCCGGGACTCGCCGAGGGTGAAACCTCGGTGTCTTCATAGGACACCACTGTAGATCCTGGCTTACAGGAGTAGCAGTGGTGGGAGTGTGTGGCGGGCCTAGTCCCAAAGAAATACCGAGATCTACCAAATTTATGAATCATGAGGAGATATACCAAATTTATGAATCACAAGCAACAAAGCTGTATTTGCGGTCTCTGCCTCTCATTTTCGAATTTAATTCGGGTGGCGCTAGCTCGTGACCCAGTTGACCCTTGATAATTTCGTGTTATAATTTTATTTTATTTGCTGCTATTCTTAAATTTCTTGGATTTTTCTGAATTGTGGGTAAGGCTGGAAGGGGCATGTAGCTTATTAAAAAGGCTGCAGAGAGCTTAATTGGTTATTCTGTTAAGGAAATACTGAGTAACAAACATTTCATTGTTGGAAAGGTTTATTGATAGGCTCACCACTATATTATAAATGTATACCTCTAAGGGCCTCTGCCTTTTGGAGGGTTGAGGATTATAATTATTATCAGATAAGCAACTTGGTTAACAGAGCTGTGTTTAATATGTTTTCTTGGGTGCTGTTTGGTTTGTGTAAGTTAGTGAGCTTGTTATGCGCGTAAGATGTGTTTTCAGTTGATATGCGCACCACTACGCTGCGATAACATAAACGGTAAATACCAAATTCATAGAAGGTTTAATAAATTTACAAAGACTTTGCAAAACACTTGAATTCCTTTCTAATATCCTTGTAAATGGATTGAAAAGTTTAAGTACGTGTTTATTTTTTTAATTTATTATCACAAGAAGAATCTTTCAAACTGTATAAATGTATCTATTTGTATAGTGTTCGGTTTCAGTCCATACTTTTTACTATACTACAATGTACTTAACATGAAGTCATTTCGTGTTCATAATAACTCCAAACTACTCATAGTTGGCACTAAAATGTACTGCACGATGGTAACGTTCAAAATAAAATGTCGTTTAAATGCGACGGGGCTCGTTATTTTTTATTGCGACACATTGTACCCAGCCCGCTGGAGACGCGACGTGAAGGTACAGACCAAGTGACTGCATTTGCTTTGTAAAACGGTTTCCATTGTGTACAGTATCAACATGCATTAAAATACAAAAGAAAAACAGACCACATTTCGCTTTCAGGATTGTCTATTTTCAGCTGGATCCGTTTCATTGACTAGTATAGTTAGATGTAAGTAGTTCATAAAAAGTTGATAGTCTTTAGAAGCAACTCCAAGTCACCGACATAATTACATCAGCACTCTACATACCCATAGGAAACCGTGCAGATACAGACACATAAAATGTTTAGAATTGTCTTGCTCGGTACTAAAATCCATTGTGGTTCGTATCTCAACAATAAGTGCGTACCACACAAACGCGTATTATTACGAGCTTATTACAAACTTAGTAATAAAACGCACACGCTGTCTGTAAGTTTATTATCTCACGCGAGATACGCGTTCAACACAATACGCCGCGGATAATGGACGAGGTAGCGTTTGCGTATGACACGTAGTCGCGTAGTGTGTGATTAAAAAACAATGATTAGAAAACATTATACTCGTACGTAACACTAAAATAAGTTAATATGAAAGGGGAAATTGATTAACACAGCCAACATTTTGTGTGAAATATGATAAGCACTTGGGATGCTAAAATTCCTACACAATATATAATTGCAATAAGTAGGTATTACAAAATTATATTTCATTTTGTTAAACTTTGACGACAATCTTAGATTCATTATCGTTGTTTTTCGAAAACTCTAATACTAAGATTTTGATGACAACACATAACGAATTCGTCACACGACAATAAACTTAAAAAAAGTGAATGTTGTGTTCACTACAAGCGAACGATTCGGCTGGTTTACGACATAGCGCGCCCCAGCGGCTCCGAAATTATCGCGAACCATCGTTCGTGTTGACGTATGAACACATAAAGGGAGAGAAATAACTCTCTATTGGTAGGTGAGGACACCATCAAAGTTTACTCGGTAAGTTGATACATTTTACTGTATGCACGTATTGGTAATAAGAAAAAGGTCATGAGCATAATGTAGCGAAAGCATAAAATAAGTAGTTCATCTATAGTTATATATAAAACAAAGTCGTGTTAGTTATATAATTTATAACTCAAGAGCGGGTGGGCCGATTTCTATGATTTTTGATATTTTGAACAGCAGAATAACCATTAGAACATTGGAAAAAGTCATAAAAATATAATAATCAAGATTTGATTCTGTGGCAGCACGAAGTTCGCCGAGACAGCTAGTAACGTATGGGATAAATTTGATGTAGCGTTTACGCTTTGTGATTATGATACTGCAAGATTCTATCAATATGCCAATCTGACGACCCGATAAGCGTAGTTGGTAGTGACCCTGCTTTCTATTTCGAGAGTCATGGGTTCGAGTCCTGGTACGGACAGACTTTGTGTGATGTTTAATATCTATATAAGTATTATATACTCAGTTTGCCCTCAGTCCCATGTACGGTAACCATAGTACAAGCGTTGCTTTGTGTGGGACCATATATTTGGTGTGTTCTTTTGGCGATCCCGATTATCCAAGTCTTGAATGATTAGGAATAGACTTTAGTAAGTAACAAGAATTGGTTTAATTTACGATCAATATCAAAATAGAAGAATAAAAGCGGTTCCGGCCATCCTCGTTATTTTCAGTACTACAATACATTCTAAAATAATCCTGAAATAATGATATATATCCAATTAGAGACGTTTATTAGGTTCAAGGGACACAGGAAATCCGTTCGCCCACACTCATTATAGCATCTAAGATGGCAAGCGTAGTTTCGATGAAATTGTACAGTGGTAAATGATAATTGTATGGGGAAAATCTTTACGTAGAATATCGCTCATTATTAGGACTTGATGAGTGTTAATGAGCTCACGAGATGAGTGTGTGTGTTTATATTATGGAACGAGAGTTATTGACTGATTTTGCAAGTGATACAGACTCTAAGATTATACACAAAATCAATCGTGTACACACAAAAAACACTAAGCAGTCGAACTTTTTTGCTTATTTGCCTATTTAATATATCTTAAATTTTGTTACAATTAACTGTGCCTGGATTAAATAGAGTCGTCAATAAAAGCGATTTGGTTTTTTATATCATGAGTAGATAGGAAAGTACCTACTTCAGATAAGAGACAAGAGATTATTTGTGACGAATTTACGAAAACCTTATGCATAATCCTCAAATCTCTCCCATTCACCCGGTGAGTAGATACCCATAAGAGCGAAAATAAGGACGGGAAAACTCGTTTCCAACGGAATGTTAAGTGAGTTAAATCACCGAATAAAAGGTGGATGCAGAGTCAGCAGAGTTCAGTGCTGAGTCGGACTCGCTATGGTAATGAAGTTGTGCGTCGGTCCCTTGTCGAATCCCCGCGCAGGAATCATCCCTACTTGTCGGTAGGGCTGGCAGTACCCAACTATGAAAACTTATCTAATTAGTTTTAGTTTGGATGAGAAAAAGAAAAGTGGTTAATTTTAGAGCCCAATTGATCTGAGACGTGTTTACAAAAAAAAATCTTAGCCGTATCTGTCTTTTAAGAGCAACAAAATGATTTTTAAGTTATTGCTTGTATTACTAAAGGAGGAGGCTACATTACAAATTTCACTAGTATTTATTAATATCGGCCTAAAAGTGATATTTGCGTGACAGCTTTTGATTGAAGAGGCTCATTTAACATAATAATAATGTGGCCCCATAAACTGAGCTATAAGCAAAGCTAAAGTTTTTGGATATTTTCTGACGAATGTTGGTGGCAGCCCTATGGACCGCAGTAAAAAACAGTATTTATCCAATGATAATGTAAATAATAATAAGAAAAAAGCTGATTATGGCAGGTGTCCGCAACCCTTTCAATAGTCCTCAATAGTCATCCAACCTTTTCAATCCATAGTACCAATTCTTTCCATATTTCTGCAATAGTTCCTCCGCTGTGCTGAGGTCCATTCGCTATTTATGCTATCATTTTCAGCAGTTGAACCCAGCAGCGGGTAAGCGAACGAACAACTTTTTAATGGAGTAGACTAGCCACCATTTTAGAAGACGTGTTCTCGGCGTGACATCGTCGCGAGCAATGCGGATCCGGGATCTCGTAGCTCGATACACAGCCGTTGATACAGTATCAGATACATTACATGATACACCTTCAAGTGGGTACCCTGATTAAAATCAAATAACATGTGCTCGAACAAATGTACTTAGTAAGATGTCTAGGTGTGTCTACACTGAATAAAGCCTAGTATATATTTACAGAAATTACTTTTAGTATTCACGTTACACAACTTTAGCGTATAACGGTTTATAGATAGGCACCGTAATGAAAATTTTCCATATTTTGTGCAAAGTTCTGAAACTTCATAGATACAGGCTCACTAACTGTTCGGCGCTGGGAGGAACTTTCTGAAGATTGTATCTTTATAGACGATGCGATACTCAGATAATAGCTACCTCTCATAATTATTAAAAACGGCTTGAGGCGTCGTGATCTCATTGTTATAGTAGATGTATAAATACTGAAAATAGTAAAATATACTGACTTATTTTCTACAGCTAAAGAATTGCGTTGAGGCAACTGAATGAAGAAGACTTTTATTTTGTGATTAGCGCAATTTAGTTGTAATTACATACCAAGTCTACTTGTGTATAACCAACCTTATTTAAAGAATGTGCGAAACTCTGTGTACTTTTCTTAAATGATCAGGTAAAGCAATTTATATATAGAACCTATGAAATAGTTAAATACAGTATGTGATTTAGCGATTTAAAAACTAACCATTCTCAGAAGATAATATTACATACCCTATTGATTTCTTATATCTACGCGAATACAACACATCGAAATAAAACTATTTACGCTGCGAATTTTTTGCTTAACAAATTCCTATCAAAACATGATTGTAAATCGCCGTATAGTAAATGAACAAACATAAAAACGCCCGATGAAATATTATGTTACGTTTCGTAGACAAATTACTGGTCGCAGTACTCCGGCGCTTCCCGTCAAATATAAAACGGATTCTTTATTTGCTTTCAGTCTCCGTTTATACGTTTTCGTTAGAACTTTGTTACCCGTTTAAATAAACCTTTATTATTTTGTTTGAACCTCATTTTCGTAGCCGGCGGCAGTGGATGTAATATGCTATATAGATAGATATCTGTTACGATTGAAAATACGGAGTAAGTGCTGTTGGTTACGGAAATTATTACAATTTTCGTGTTTATAATTGGTTCTGAAATTACTGTTTAAAAATTCTGTTGCCATTTTACTACTAATATCATAAAAACAAATACTGCAGCTCTACGACTTTTTACAATATTTTAAATATTTCCCAATAAAAAAAATGGTTATGTATCGAAATTCAAATAAATATTATTTTAGATACTTTATTTCGTATGCAAAAGAAAATATAAAACAATAAATTATTAAAAGTCTTAGAATGAAAGGTATATGATATATACAAGATACATATAAAAGGTTATTAGTATTGTTCAATTAACCCTGTATATACTTAAGTGCGCTTATTTAACAAATTAACCCAAATTACCTTGTAGCTTATTATATTATGGGCTTCATATCAACCAAGTACCTATCCCTGTACTATGTACCTTCATTTATATAGTAAATAGTTAACAAATCCCTATATTTTTAGCCTCGAGGCCAGAATAACTGAACGCAAATAGAAAGATATAGCTTTAGGAAAACCGAACTCATATTAATTATGAATTGTTTGCCTTCATTTTGTAGTTTGAACACGGGAAATCTGTTTTGAAAACTTTTTTAATCATTCTGCTGAATATTTTTCGGTTATTTACGTAGTGTTCGGGGCCTATCTGTAAAGTTCAATTTGTGAGTATATTTAAGTGTTTGGGTTAAAATCTTCTGAAATTATTTTAATTGTTTGTCTCGCGGCGAAAATTCGATTAAATTTAAAGCTATTCAATTTAAAGATATCTTCGAGAGTTAACCATGATATTGCAGTTTTTTTTCGGAATACCTGACATCTTATTTTAAGTACCTACTAACTAACAGAAATGTACAAATTAATATCATTCTATACCTTGAGAGCTAAGATTACAAGAAGACATAGTAAGACATAAAATTTTCTAAGCTATTAAGGCTAAACTAGTACCCCAACCAAATTAGAACCCTGATATCCAGCGCACATGACCTAAAATGGTACTTAATGTAGCTATAAAAACCCTCATACGGGGGACATAACGTCCCGGAATGTAATCTCGGTTGCGAGACGAGCTGAGCCGTAAAGCCGTGGTGACCGCGCATCAAGGATTATAGGAGCAATTTGCCTGCACCCGGGGTGCACTGCGGGGGCTGATAGCATCTTTAAACCAGAGCATGTTTCGTAAGGAATCTTTTTATCCATGAAAGTCATTGAAGATGTGGTCATTGCTGAAGCACTGCCACCAGACAATGAAGAAAAGAAAAATGATCATCGATCTTCTACAGGTGATTCAAATAGGGTATATCTGCGCTTCATAAGCGCATCTGTAATTAATTTGAGATGTCAGAGTTTAGATATGTCAGTTTAAAAAGAAAACGGAAAAATATCACAATTGTTATTTTGTTAGGAGGAAAATTTTATTTTTAAAATCGTATATTCGTATCGAAAATTCTCGATGTTTATCGCTGGATCCCGATTTTTGATCCCATTTTAAAACATTCCCGTTGAATCCCGAAAAATGATTATTACATTACCGTTGAATCCCATTATTTATTTTTTCAATTTACGAGAATAAAAACGGCCACTGACGTCACGTAGTGTTTACAAAAGCGTTAGAGAAGCGCAGGTTCAAGGCTTAGTATACGCCCTTTCTGAATCATCATGTATAAGAACAAGACAAGACACGAGGCTACCACACAGAAAGATATAGGGTACTGTAGTGTAAGCAGGCACTTCTAATGTATTCGTAACGTCATCGAGAACACATGATATCACTGTCATACTTATTTACGAATTCTGTGGAGTGAGCTAAACGAAGTACGCAAAGGTTACCGTAGCGGAACATAAAAGGTTCAGCTTGAGGCACTGTATTAATTGAACTGTGGTTCTGGGAACACTGAATAAGTTATCCCTTAGAATATATATGTAGGAAGTTAATTACCCAACCTCATTACTGAATCGCGTTGAGCTAAACATCAGTATAAGTAAACGAGCATAAAAACAATGATGACATAATCAGACTGCGGGTTAGAGTGGTCATCGCAATTATTTGCAGCCGGAGCCTTCGGATTGAACAGTAACCATTGAATGATACCGACTCTATTACTTTCAGAGCACATATCTACCACCCGCTTTGGAATATGCACAAACTCTGATTGTTGAAAATAATATTTTACTAGATATAGATCCGAAATTCATAAAAGAATTACCTTTTGATACAAACTAGTTGAAGCTGAATTCAAAATTTGGCCGTAAAATTGTTGAATATCAATAAATGTATTGTTAGAAAGTTGGGATCAAATCCAATTTAAAAGTATCGGCATTCACAACAAATTTATTTCGTAAGTTCTCGTAGTTTAAAATTTAATCTGACTCTCTCATAATAAAATCAGTAAATTCCTCTGCCGATAATAGAAAAGTTTAGTTAAAATATTCCATTCGAAGTTTACAAGTAAGAAAAATAAAATGCACTTAGTGCGAGGGTTCCACGAAAATAGTTTTAGAATATTAAATTTTTCTTTTTCCAAAAGAAGAATATTTCAGCTAACTTTATTTTCAGTAGATTCACATAACGTCTGTTGTATGTTTAACGTTACCTACGTACTGAAAATGAGTTTGATATTCTGAAAACATTGTTTTATAAAAGTCTTGTCTAGTAGTGTTCAGGTGAAATTGCTCGTAAATGTTGCATTAAGATTTAAGGTGGTTGGCACGAAATAAAATTAAGTAACTCAAACTGCAATTTGCGCTTATTAAAACATTAGGAACTTTACACTTAACCTCTAACACTTTAGTTGAACATTTTGCACAAAATTAGCTGCAGATTTAAAGTGTTTTGCATGAAGTTGTGACAAATTTTCATCTGAAACAGTTCAGTTTAAGTTCTTTTGTTCAACACTAGAGCTCGCCTAGTCGCGCTATATCGTTCGCGACTCAAGTTGATTGTTGCTTTTTCATGACACCTAACCATAAATTCAGAACCATAACTTATGTTCTCTATAATTACTTAATATAACTGTTTTCGGCTACAGTGATTGCTTTGATCTCTATGTTCGTTTTAGAGACGAAGTAGGTAGAGTCATCTCTGAAAGTACTCTCCAAATAGTGTGTGACTCATAATGAGGTTAATTGAATTTAAAGATTTTGTGCTCAAATGAACACAAAATTTAAATAGGTTTTATTGGAAAACGGAGGATCTTCCAGCCAGACCGGTGGTATGACTGGCGGGGCGGACGCTACGCCCCAACGGTTAATGTCGGGATCTTGTATATATGTTACGTGCTTCGAAAACTCTCATAGCGCGATTCAGGATTGTATTGAGAATTGTTACTTGTTCTGAATTCTTCTGCATCCATGCAATCTGTATATAGCGATGTTGAAGACGTCACTACATCATCATAAGGATTCACGTTAGCTTAACTATACCTAAGACACAATACAACCGAATAAACGTTGTTTCTCTAGGTTAACCAGTAATCTGAGCATGTACCCAAGTTGTGCGCGCCCGACCGGTACAGGCCGCAAGGAGTTGCACCATCTTCTTGCGCTACTTGCGCTCGATGCGCTCCTAAGACACAATCACCATTTAGTTAAGGGCTAATTAAACCCCTGAGAAACTAACTTGTCGCCCGTTCTGGCGCCGCTAACTTCGTACGATACATTGCAATTTAAGAGCGGAAGCGGTTTATACGTCTTATTTATAAAAGCTAAGGTCATACATAAACGAGGCATTACAACAGAGGTTGCAAAATCACATATACTAACTAACTATAATTATGTATGTCACGTTATTTGGAAAGGGTATACTACCATGCAAATGCATAAAAATAAGATTTTAGAGACATACCTTGAAATTCATTGAAATTTACAATGAGATTATAGAGCATTTTGTTACTAAAATACTTGTAAACTTCTATAAAGTGAGGTAAAGGAGATACATTTTTTAGACAGCGCTCAGACACATTTCAAACTCACCTGGAGTTCGAAATGTTTGTCGTTTCCATGGTTACCCGGTGTCGATATCATTATTAACCGACATCAAAAAGGAGGAGGTTCTCAATTCGATTGTATTTTTATGATCTTTTACCGCTGATATCTTTTGCTTCGCGTCAAACCGATACGGCTTGAATGTTCTCGCAGGCAAATTGTTTCCGTTCGTGTCAATTTGCTGGATGCCTGCCGCCGGGATCGCTGCGGCCGACGTCACAAATACTTGCATACTTGTTGCTTATTATTTTTGATTGGGAAACAGTTCGGTTTGAGCGGGAACAATGTCAAAATCAATGAAGAACTTTATAATAATGTATACATAATGTTAAATGAACTTACTGGTCGATGGATTTTCAATTTTTGTTGATGTCTTATATTGTTGGTACGTACCTGTAATAAAATAAAATCATTATTGATAAGTAGATATAATAAATTATGTCTCTGATTTGATTTACAAATTTTAATATAATTCAATTTACAAAAGATCTGTTATTATTTATAGGATCGAAAATTCAATGAGTATTCGGTATATAATTAGGTGCTTATGTATCAACTAAACTTTATTCTCCGAATTGTTCAATTATACTTCGGTTTGCAAACATACGAAGGTTCGATATAAAAACTAAATTTGTTTTCATGAGACCAACAACCATTCAATAAACTTATTTGTTGGAGTCGGTAATTTAAAAATTCATTACTTATCATTCAGTTCGACATCAAATAAGTCAATGAACCAAAACATCAAATAGCAAATAAATAATTTACCCACATGAAATTCTATGAACATCTTTGATACAAATATTGCCATGTATATCGCATTCGTAAAACATAATCATACATTGGAAGTCTTTTGATTTACTTTGCGATGAGATCACCGCGCAACGAAAGGGGAAAAATGACTCATAACTTGAGTAAGCATCTAAAGGAAGAGTTTTACATACAGAAAATCATTTGAGATGAAAGCCGCGGCAGTATCAGCGAAGCCTCTTATTATGAGCTATGCTATAACTTGCTATCTTATTTCAATTGGTACGCTCCATTGATTGCAGATGCCTCGAGCGGCTTCGTTTGCAGTTACCAAGAGCGAGAGAGACGTAACGATAGACAAATTACACTTAAGAAAAGGATAACAGATTTTTTTTTGTATAGGGCACGCGAAAATATCGAAAAAAGTTATCGCATCAAAGTCTGGAAGCCCGTAAAGGTCTCATTAAAACTGTTCGCCGAAAGAATTTCGTCCAATTTGTATGACAGTCTGTAGATTGGTTGGAAAGTAAATGAAGACTTTTTGTCGATTGTTTTAAGTTGTATTTAAGCTAGATTGGTTATTTGGGTGCTTCAATTAATTTGTTCGAGAAAGTTAAACCGTAATAGGTAATAAGTAGTTCTTTTAATTAATTTGGAGTCATATTAAAGGCAATCTCTCAAGTCGAGTTTAAGAGGTTTTGTACTTAGTGCTAGAATTCTACTATTATTAGGAGAGGGAGGTACTATTCCCTCAGAGGGATTGGTGTAATTTCAATCCCTTTTATTTTCGGGACAAACTGACTAGTACTAATACCGTTGACATGGAAATATAAAAAAAAATAAACATTATATAAACGTCTTGTCAATCGCGAATGACAGACGGATAAACAAACCAACATAAAACGAGCCACTTACACATACAAACAACTTTTTAATATGTCAAGAACTCAATATCAAAGTATGAGAACATAATAAATAAACGTTTAATACTCGTACATCAAACTCGTCATGAGTTTACCAAAAGGAAAACACGTAGACGACACATCAAACACCCAGAAACGTTTACGGGATAAAATATTTGTCCAACAAATCTGGAGAGCGAAAATATTGACAGAAAGTCATTCGCCGACCGAGAGAAATGACAGTGTTGAACTTAAAGGGAATTTCTCCGTCAAATGTCAATATAGAACGGATTTACGTTTAAAATATGTCATTATATTTTTTCTGCTTCGTGTGGGCAATAAAATGTACTTATTTTGCGCTCCGGTGGTCTGCGAATGTGACATGGCGCAAGTGCGAAGGCGCGTCGCGGTACGAGATAGGGCTGTCAGTTCATGCTGCTTCTGTGGGACCTATACTGTGTAGCCTTTGTATAATTAACATTATAGAAACCATACACGAGTTACTAATCTATAAATATAGTCACAGGTATAAATACCTTCTTACATAACATCGTTTCGATGAAATATGTATATTTTAATATTTAACTTGCATTTAGCTATCTAGATTTCAATATTGTGACTAGATTTTGGCCTAATTATGTACGTGAAAAATGATTGAAATAAAACTAATTTTACGGATTTTATCGCGTTTATTGCATGTTTTTTACGTTTCTGTATTCAATGCGTAAACATAAGAAGTCAGTATCTGAAAAAAGACTTTTTTAAGTTTTGTAGAGTGAGCCTCATTTTTTAACTGACTATTGTAGGCATGACACATGGCAGCCCTGCACGCCCGAATTTACGAGCTGCCTGCACATTCGATACCACGGCCTCTTCGGTATACGGTCACTGATTTTTATTCGTGGAATAAAACAACGCTGACGCGACTCAAATGTGGGAGCCCTAGTCCGGACCAGCGGATCCGGTACGGACAAGGGTAGATAAACATCTCACTTGAGCGATGTACGAACATATGGGATTGATCAGTGCAGAAAGTCTTTAAAAAGGCGCCAAGTAAAGAGTAAATCTTTTGAATTGAAATAAAATAAAATAGTTATAGTACAACAATGTACAACAATCTAGCAAAGTAGCTATATGTTACACAGAATGTTATTTTAAAATTTATAATCTAGTTGAATCATATTATTGTTTTCTCTACTTTAATGAGAATTTAAAAAGTTTAATATTTTTATTTCTACATCACATTAGTTAAACAAACAATGTCAATATTCAACCAACATAATATTGTTACTAGAGCCTAGTTTACAACACCGCAACCGTGCGAATAATTGCGTTAAACGTATCCAGTGTCAAAGGGGCTTAATGACGTGCGTCGGAGGCGGCGGGAACCACCTATAACCGGCTGTAACGCAAGATGCCTGTGACGTCACCAGCTTTATATTATTGTTCGCGTATTAATTATACAATGGGTGTCAGATTAATATGGTAGAAGGAGTTGTTTATAGTAATGCGTTAGCGGTTGTTTTGGTAGAATTTGGAACGTGTACAGGTTAGGAGATTACTCTTATTTAATTTTGCCGGTTAAAACGTAAGGCTATGTTTACTGGTTTTATTCTTCTTAGCCCGAGCCTAATGTGAAATTGGATCGGCTTCCAGTCTACTCTTATATTGCTGACACTGGAATTTCACAGAGCGATTGCCGTTATCGTGAGTTTAACTGGCCGTAACTACTGTCTTACATGACATAGAAGTTAATACATCTAATCCGATGCTAAATAGACATGAAGGCAGAGTAGGTACGTCTTGAACTCAATATGATCTTCATCAAAGATCAACCTCATAGATATTTGAGCACAGTCCGCTATCACCTGAGTTTCGCGACTATATGTAGGTATGCCCCCCCCCCTCCCCTCCTTGTTGGGACTCAAGCCGTGCGTAAAAAGGTCGGACCGACGCACCCCGACCCATTATGAGATCCAAACGTGATGCGACACACAACTTTATAAATAGATTCCGACAACGCATTGGATGCTTTCATCTGGCGATGTTCCGTAGGCTTCGCTGAGTTTCGGCTTGGGACTGGACCGCATTTTAATTTGGACTAGTAAATGGATTTGAGGAGGATTTAGTGTGTGTTTTCCGATGTAGGTTTGTAGTACGTATAGATGTTTTGATGATAATATGTTTTAGCTATTAACCTATTAGTTTTTTTACAAGCTACTCAAGCCTACCTGGCCGTTCTTACTTTGTTCTCACATACTCATAACAATTTACTCCTCAAAAATATAAAAAAGATCTTTTTAAAAATAATAACCATAGAGTTTCTTGCCCGTTCTTCTCCATAAGAACGGCATTCCAAACAGGCGGTTAAAATTGTAGCTTAGTATTTTGTAAAAAAAAATACGTTTCATAAGTACTGTACTTAATGGTTTACATGAAAAAAATATGTCTTATTCTGATTCTATTAAGTACTCTTGTTCTTCCCCATTTAATAGTAACAGTATGCTCACAACATTTTGTGTAACCGGTTCCTGTTTAACATATCTTTGACTACCACACAACATTAAAACAAAGATAAGTATAACTACAGACATCCGTATATGAATGTCTGTTGTACTTAACTGTTTAGACGGTTGCCACCATGCTTATATACCACAACGATACCGATAAACAAAATATTCCACTTACCCAATAAGCAAGATTCTCGAAACAAAATATGTATTCTATTACCCTATTTCGAGGTACTTCGCGATACGTCTATTGCATTCGACACATAATCGAGAGTGCACACTCCACTCCCGCGGCTCCGGTGAGCCAATTTGCTCGGCGGCGGCGGCGGGGGGCGGGGGGCGGCGACCTCCGGGACCCCTGTTCAATATTTTACGTGGACCGAGTTGCAGGTGCGAATGGGGACTCGCAAAAAAATTGTGCTTTGCGGTTTGATTTAAAATATTTATATGGCGGGTTAGGTAAATTTATTATTTTGTAATTTTATAGTCTTCGTAGATGCAAAAATCTCTTTTGTTTGTTGTACTGGCCACACATACATATTTTTATTTAATTTTACCTGCACTTCACATAATTTCAAAGCAAAAAACGGAACGCAGCCATTACCTTATCTGTGCTGCCTTCCGTATCTGTAGCCATCTTCATTAAGTTTATAGTTATATTATTTTTTGATTTTACAACCAAGGGATTATAATATAGTCAACTGACTACTGATGAATCATGGGTAGGGTGGGCCTCATCATCTTCGGACGAGATAACTTCGCATAATTGCAGTCGAACTTCACTTACAGGTAAGTTCGTTTGACTATTCAATTATGCTCTTGTTATCTCGTCTTCGATGATGAAGAACACAAGTGTTACTATGTTTTATTTGACATGAAACAGATTCCATATTTAAACTATTAATAATTTCAAATAATAAGCCTCATAAAAGAAATAATACAATCCAAGGGTAATAATAGTCAAACAAATTTATCGTAGCACGAATAAAACGTACCTATTCTTGGGAACAGAAAGATTGATCGCGGTTGTTCGCAACTTGCCGATGAGTTTTGCGCCTCCGTCCCCAGCGAAGGGGTTCCATGTCTAGAACCCTGTGGACATACTCGGATGTTACTTGGGATGTTCGCGATCTCTAGAGAGCAGGGAACAGGAG
The DNA here is from genome assembly GCA_905404115.1 of Pheosia gnoma. Taxonomy (NCBI): domain Eukaryota; kingdom Metazoa; phylum Arthropoda; class Insecta; order Lepidoptera; family Notodontidae; genus Pheosia; species Pheosia gnoma. The sequence continues at coordinate 1,182,764 of FR989901.1, read as the reverse complement.
GGAAAAGTGGGTTAGTGTTTTATATATGAATTGAAGATAATAGAGTGGAGTTTATGTGTTTTAGCAGTGTAGAGTTAGGGGATATTTCGTGACACTTTATACGTGGAAAGTTGCGTTTTCTTAATAGAAATATTGAAGGGAGTTGTTGAATAATAGTAATGTTTAAAATATACATGTCAAAAAATAAGCCTTGTTCTTGAAGGTAACAGGTACTAAAATGTTGTTACACGAGGTTATCAATGTATAAACTGCGTAACCTACCTTTTTTTTTAGTGAAAATCGAATAGTTTTGGTGTTGTAATCATTTAGAATTCCCCAGCGCACCCGAAATGTATCCCCAATCATATTTGGCGCGTGGCACGGAGCCCGTAGATTGATATTTGATCCTTGCACTCGAGTCGGGTGATCCGTGATGCCTCGGGTCGCGGCCACGACGTTGATGTCTACATCAACCGAGTATGGATAGTTCAAAACATATCTTTGTGAGTGGTATTTATTGGTCCAAATGGTGAGCAATCAGGCGATAGCCAAGATGATAGAACGGTTGCCTTGGTAACGAAGATGGCAGGATCAAACTCAGACCTCCAGGATTGGTGGAATTTATGTGCAAATCTAATTTATAATATAGACGATAACTTACTAAATGGTAAAGGAACACATCGCGAAGAAACCTGCATGTCTGAGGAGCCCCTCGAAAGACGTAGTGTGAAGACTGCCAACCAAGCTAGTTTGGTGGACTATGGCCCCCGCCCGTGCCCCGTACCCCGGGCCCGTGCCCATTCTTTGTTTGGTGGCTACCATTTAATTTGACAGGAGTAACTTTTAATTTGCGAAAAATAATAATCTTTCGACACAAATTACTTGAATCGGTGAACGGTATGTTATGTTAATTAAATATTGTTTTTCATCGTTTACTATAATTGGATTATTACTTATACTTATTGTTCGCTCTCAGTACATTGTACGGTACCCATAATACAATGCTTACTATGGGACCGTACTGTTGCTGTTTTCATCTAGCGATATTATTATTAATATTATAAACGAAGTCAACTATAGCCCCCAAAAAACGTAACTAGGTATGATAGTCCAATGACGTATCAAGCTTATTTTAAACCCGTTCAATAAAGTTCGGTACAAACGCCACATCCGGTCCGGTTGGCACAAACACGGCCTCCCGATGAGCCGGAACCGCTCCGGTGTTTACGTGTGCTTTGGCAAAAGAGTTTCATCAAACGCGTCAAAGCGTGAACGTAAACAACGTTTAATTGAACTGTTTTAATGAAAGCTTCGGGTGTATACCTATATGTATAAATTTGGTTAGGGTACCTCTGTGAGTTTTTTGGCAGTAATCACGCCTGAATTTTTAATGATCCTGTTCTTATCCCTTGTATTGGAGTTAACTGGGATATTTACGTGGTACGATCGCGCTAGGACCCTAAAGTGGGACTTTCTGGTAATTTAATAGATGCGCCTTCAGGCTTCACTTTGTATGTAACACTTAGGTAAAGCCAGTATAATGCGCACTCCAAAGCATGGAGAATATCAGATGTCCTAATCTCCCACCCGAGTCTAGATCAGTTTTAAACTATCAGAATTCTGCGATATTAACCAGCATGATATATGTAATACAATGAATATAAATCGGTTATTACAATCATTTATTTCAGTGCATTCACGTTAACCTGTTGCGTGCAGCAGCGGAGTATAAAGTGCGACTGTTAACGGCCGTTTATTTCAAGCAGTTATATTTAACTGAGGCCTGTAAAACACTTATGTTCGCTACAGTACTTGTTTTATTTCGTTTTATTTATTGTTTGCAGGGATACATATTATATTTAGATGCTTTGTACTCGACTGTACAAGATAAACGGTAATATTTTTCGATTACAATAACACTTGAAATGTCAATATTGATTTCGTATATTTACGCGAATACTACACATTGAAATAAAACTAATCTTACGGATTGTACAGGATCGCACTTGCCATTATGTGAGATTTGATCAACCACAGATCCTCGTAAAGGAACACTGATTCCGACCAAGGATGATACGTGAGGCCATGGAAATAAAAAAAAACATCCTAATTTCATTAGGGAACATGGCTGGGTGCTGGGATCCAGTAATTCATATAATTAAATCCAAAACCAAGTGTACCATTGCAAGACCTCAAGACACAGTGAGCACTTTCTGCGTAGATCGGACCGCAAACAACAACTAAATATGAGGGTTCCCCAGTTCAAACATTGACATTAGGACGTCTAACACCTCTGTCCTCCCGTGACCATGGTTGCTGTAAAGCAGCCGAAACGTCGGGAACGTAGCAAACATACAATAAACGCGATAAAATCCGTAAGATTAGTTTTATTTCAATTAAAATGTCAAGTTGATGACACAAAAACTACTTGGAACTCTGTAGAGTTTCCGATGCGAAAAATACTTAATTGTTAAATGATCCCCGATTTTAATAATGAAGACATTCCAAACATTGTCAATGAAGCTGCCGAATGAGGGCAAATATTTGAGGAGCCCTGCCGCCCTCCCAGGGGCCCGGCGAGATAATAACGCGCGCGGGACTACCAAGTTATAATTACTTTTTATTCTCTTGTCCTTGCATTCAATTGACTAACTAGAGTCGGTTGAGGGACGTAAACATAATATTGTTTATAGGAAATTGTTTACGGAATGATTGAATAGTGTAGTGGAACAACAAAAATTAAGTTACTTTGTTATAACAAGAAACTAGTTGGAAACTTGTAGGTTACCTTTATTGGTTTTTCATGCAACAACGGTCCCACACTCAGCAACGCTTGTATTTTGGGTACCGAACAATGGACTGAGGGCGAATTCAGTATCTAATACTTATATAGATAGATATTAAACATCCATGGCTTGGATACAAACATTCATGCTCATCACACAAAGCTTGTCCCTACCAGGATTCGAACCGAAAGCAAGGTCACTACCAACTGCGCTAATCAGGTCGTCTGAGTTGAATAATAACCAAACAAACTTGGTACACCGTAAAATATAATATAACAAAACAAAACAAAGCTCGCGTTGTTTTATTATTTTGTCAGGAGGCCGTGTCTGCCGATAGTCATTAACCTGTGTTTGTCGTCCACCCCATGGACCAGTGTCTGCGAACCCTCCTCACCCCCTCACTGTGGCCTTTATGTAAATTGTAACTAGTTTTAATTAAATTGTAAACGATTTTATTGGTTTATGAAGGAAGGGTAAAAATAGTAGATATATCAGAAAACTATTATTGGGGGCCTTTTATCAACGCAACAGAACCCGAAAAAAATATAGTAAGAATGTTTGTCTGTGTGTTTGTGCGCGCAAAACGTTGTTGTGACAATAAATATAACCAAAGTTTACCTTCAAATTTATAGACAGTCATAATGGATTATAAAGCCATTATAACGCACATTTTCCTCTGAAAAGTTCGTTATAATGCCATTATAACTCATTATAACTGTCTATAAATTTGGGGCATAGACAACTCGTCAATGTTATGGCCCCATGGATATACTGTGTGACAGAAGCTCGAAACGGGGCAATAACAATATTAATTGAGAACAAATTGTTTCGGCACAATGTTCCCGGCGGGTCAATGTCGCCCTGGTGACCGCGCACCAAATGATTATGTTTTTGTAATGTTTACAGACTGCGGTATTATTTTAGGTTTCCGGGTTGTTGGAGGGACGCGTTCCTCGTGTCGGTAACACAGATACGTATCAATACTGCCCCATTACGTATATAATATTTTTTATAATTTTTCGCCACTTATTTCATCTTTTGGATATAACTACACATATTATAGGCGCATTTTATTGGTTGTTCCTAGTTTATTTAAGCGACCTTAATAGAGATTATATTTTCGGTTTATTGTATCAATCAGCGTAAGTTTTTCAAGCAAAGGGTTTTTCCGTCTTTTTTTTCTTTTTTTTATTACATTATAGGTACGTATTTGATCTCGATCTCACCTGATGGTAAGTGACGATGTGATCTACGATGGAGCATACTTGCCTAGAGTCTTATAGTCTAGAGTAGTATCCAACCAAAATAAAGCTCTAGATATTTTCTGTTATCAAATCATTAGTCTAAAAACATATCTACCTAGTTAGCAGGGTGAATTATAAGCACATGTGAATTAATATTATAAGTGTTTAATTATGAATCCCTTAAACGTTCAGAATACGATAAATAAACGTTCAAAGGAAAATTGTAACTTAAAGTAAGTTGTAGCGGCAACCATTCGAATAGGCTTATACTTGTATGCAAAAGCTATCGAAGTTTGAAGGTTAACTGTCGATCGGGTGACTTGGCTCAGATAGACAGACTAGCTTTACACAAGTTTTCTTTTAAACTTACCAGACAGACGATTTGATGTAAGCTGGAGTTAAGTGTGTATGGTCTGTGCCGGGAGCGGCGTGAAACCATTTTTAATTTTTAGAAATATAAAAAAATGTATTTAGCAATATTGACGCTACATCCTTTTTAATTCCCTTACATAACTACATCATAACTTAATAAAGACATTTTAGAAGAGAAGGTAGAAGGAAATCCTGCACGAGGAAGACCAAGATTAGCTACATGAGTCAGATAAAGGAAAGAGACATGGATCATGTATAATAAGGTGAAAGATACCATACTATATAATAGCTCTATATAGAGACAAAAATACCTACACCAACAAGGGTCTTAACATTAAATTAAACGAAGAGTAACCATGAGTATAAAATTAACAGCCATAAGAGCTGCATAAAAGTTTTATTAACCTCCCTGTACAGACACAAGCGTGACATTATATCTTAAAATAAACAATAAAACTAATACTCGGTTAACTACAACATAAACAATATAATAGTGCAGCGTTAATAAATACGGCGCGTGCCCGCAACAAGCACGCGCGCGTGCCAGCAATTATTGTAACAGCCTATTTAATACAAATGGGACAGCAGGCGGAGTGGAATCGCACGATATGTATGTCACCTTTAATCTACTGAATTTGGTTTTTAATTATTTTGCTTATAACTGTACAAAAGCAGTGATAGCCAAGTTGGTAGAACACTTGTCCCGGTAACGAGGATCGCAGGTTCAAACCCCCCGGCCCGCACCTCTGAGATTTCTGGATTTCATGTGCGAATCTCATTTTCAACCACGATTATTACTTGCTAAACGGTGAAGGAAAAACATTGTGAGGAAACCTGTATATCTGAGAGAACCCCTCGAAAGTTGTGTGAAGTCCGCCAACCCACACTGGGCCTGCGTGGTGGATTATGGCCTTATCCCCCTCGAATTTAGAGAAGGCCCGTGCCCAGCAGTGGGACATTAAAAAGGGCTGGTATTATATATATACCTGTACTCTTTCAAACACAGCGTAGAGGGAATGAGAATAAAAAAATGGTGAACGACTTCGACGCAACAGGATTCGACGTAGGGGAAATATATCCACGAGTATGTTACAAGCGTATCTCTTATCATTAACATCTCGAAGGAGGAGCTTTAACAAAGTAACACGACGTGACACTTTAGATACTTTGTTATTCGTTTGTGCTCGAAAGAGAAGGTTGATGATGACGACCACCAGCCGGAAGACGCATTGTAGGGTTGCGCGGGAGTCACAGAAGTCACAGAAAGCCGGTGGGCCGTATATGAGAAGCGAAGGACTGGAAATTATTAGGGAAGAGCGGGCTTGCGTCCAGTAGTTAAACTCTCTGAGTCAGGGATGACGAACAAGAGAAGTCTTTACCTCTTTTTAATATTCCACGGTTCCTTTTCTGCTGCTTTATAGCTCGTGCTGCCAGTAGGTGTGTGTTACGTAACCATAATGTACGCTAGAAACTTGCAATATTTATTTTAATTAACTTTTTGTACACTCGCGTGTTCGATGTCCGTATGTTAACCTGCAGGTAGCTTTATGTGCAGGGTTGGCACTTTAACTAATGACGTAAGTAATGGGCCCCGGTAGACTTGTTTTTATTTTTATTGTGCCATGTAAAAAGGTAAGAGGAAATTAATTTAGTAATGAGTTTTCTTTTTGTATTAATATAAATGAGACATCCCTAGCAGAAGGCTTAGTGAATCGATGATGAAGCAATAGTATATAACCAAATTCCTATTAGGGCAGTCAACCCTACACGGGTACAGTCGAAACTAATTAACGAACATGGATGTCCGAAGTTGGCGTGCTCGCGTGCCGTGTGACGTCATAACTGTCACCTCGACCACTATCAGACAACGGTTTTTTATGTGAAACCATTAGCAGTTAAGTGACTCGACAATGAGATCTAGCCGGCGCCACCTATATATTCAATTTCGACGCTAATTGTGAGTGATATTTGGCTTTTATATTAGGTTATCACTGGCCTCTATCAAACACATTGCCCACATTTATAAGACAACTTGAGTCTCACTTACATTTTTTGCGTCAGTTATTATTGATAGCAGTAGTGAGTATCCCATGAAATATAACAATTTGGAACAGTGCGACCAAATTATAAAGCACTAATTCTAATAAATACATTATAATGATTTTTATTATTATTTATTTTTCCCAATATTTCTGTACGGAGTAGAAACGTGGACAATACTAGCGCGAGAGAGACAGAGAATTGATGCATTCGAGATGTGGTGCTGGAGGCGTATGTTGCGGATACCCTGGACTGCCAAGCGCACCTATGCATCAATTCTTGCGCAGCTCCGAATAAAAATCTGCCTGTCCACAATTTGTCAGCAGGACATTCTGTCATAATTCGGCCATGTAGTACGGAAAGGAGATGAGAACCTCGAAAAGCTGACTGTAGTTGGGAACACCGAGGGCAAGAGAGCTCGAGGACGGTCCCCAACCAGATGGACCGATCAAGTAAAGGACTCATCTTCAACCAAATTCAGCTCGGTGGTCAGAAACGCCATGAACAGAGACCGATGGAGGCTAATCGTTCGATCCAAGTGTGGACTATCCAACGATGATCGCGATCCTCAGACATGAGGGACCGACCATAGAGAGAGAGAGAATGATTTTTAGCCGGAACATTCCAGAGTGAATTTGCTAGTAATTCTTTGAATTATAATGTATAATGTCGGTAAAATATTTACAGAATGGAAGGAAGTTATAATGATGATGATATTTTTGTAAACTATCCATCCTTTTATTAATAGGTGTAAATTTCAATTCATTGCATGACCATCTTCGACATCATCAAGAATACTTAAAAGAAGCAAAAAATTTCACTCGACTCTGGCAGAAGTGGCTGTATAGAATAGCAGATTGCCAATGAAAAAAAAATGTTATAAGTAAAAAAGAAATATTTATGATTTACGATGAAGTCAGTCCAGCATATTTATCGAGATCAACTGGTTCAGAGGAGCTTCAGAATATTAAAAGTTAGTTGCAATAAATGCTAACTAGGTACATATAAAAAGGTCATTTACCACTAACCACTCGACTAATTGAAAGCAACGATACCTATGGCGTGTTTCACATCACGACGTCACTCGGTACATGCCGATAATTAGTGAACAGCGCTCTCTATGTCCATCCATTACCGGTTTAGTGACTCGTAAATAAAGTGCGCTGTGGACATCAACTTTAGCTTTTTAATTATAATTGTTTCATAGCGGCGCCGCAGTTAGTGGAATTGGCGATCGGTTTTTAGTCAATGGCATTAGTGTCGTGTCTCCTAAAAAGTGAAAATAAGAAATGAATTTGATTTTCTGCTGATTTTTTATTTTCGATAAAATTGGCTTATCATAGCTTTTTAAATCATCTCCAGTATTAGAAAAACCCTACAGTGTAAACATACATAAGAGCGCATAACACGAAGGTACTTATTTTTCAGTACCACCTTATCTGAATATCACATTTCAGCTCCTCAGAGTCGAAGAAAAAACAAAAAATCGCACTTCATCCGTCAATATTCAGTAAAGTTATTACATTACGCTCGCATCCCTAGAGTAGGGGCGGGGTGGGGGGACTCTATGCATATGTTAGGAGAGCGAAGATGCTCACTGGGCGAAACGATAGACATTAGCTCTCTCGGATGTATTAATATCTTAATATATTGTAAAAACATACCATGTGAAAACTGCTATACCTATTCCCATGAAAAATACTGGTGTCTAAAAGATATTTAGCTGATACAAACTTATTAACACAAAAAAACGTACTTAAATCGGTTCGTGAATTTTTGAGCTAAGGCAGACAAACAAAGGCGTAACTTCGCATTCGTGGCAGACCCCGCATTAGAATAATTGTCCTTATTTTTTTAAAATCCGTTTCGTCCTTATTAAGAACTATGGAAAAAAATACAAAAATAAATCATTGTATCAAGTAAAGAATGTTGCTAGAACTCAGAAATCAAAGCTTTTGAATTCACAATATTTTAATTCTAGCGTCTGTTTCGCCCAATGAGCGCCGCACCTGCTCGTATGTCTAAGCTAAGGTAACCACACACTCACTCTTTCACGTTACACCTCGTAAACTGTAAAGGGATCCCAGAAATTTATCTTCCGCATCGTTAGAGCGAATAATGTTGCCGACTGTTTTATTTAGAGATGTATGGAAGATGGGATTTCTGTATCTTTTCGTGAGGTGAAAATGTAATATGGGATATCACTATTGGCTTGGTTTAATTTGATCATGACTTTTAGATTGTAATTGCTTTGCTTTATGTTATTATTATAGGTAAAGTCAGACATTGTTTATTACTATAATGTTTTCATTTATTCTCACATCACATTGAACTTAAGAATGTGTAAACATGAGTTTGTTGCAAACTTAGATTTAAACAATTAAAATTCAGTAGTGATACAAGGCACCCAGCTACTTATAATACACTAGTTTCCGCCCGTAGCTCCATCCGCTGTACCTCGACGAAACATACCCTATAGCATTGAAATAAAACTTATTCTACAGCTATAACTATGACACTAGGACGTCAAACACCTCAGTCCTCCTGTGACCATGGTTGCTGTAAAGCAGCCGAAAGGCCGGGAACATAAAATAAACGCGATAAAATCTGTAAAATAAGTTTTCTTTCAATGTGTAGTATTCGCGTAAATATAAGAAATTAATATACCTTATAGCAATCAGGTATAATGTAGATCTCTATCAGTGAACGAATTTAAGTATCGCATCAGTAGATACGAAGATTACTGCCTACAACAATACTCAGAAACTAGTAAACTTTACCTCTTATAATAGCTATTAGCATGAATATGAATAAAATGTTGGCTACACCACTCACACATCTTTGCAAAGTCTGTTTTAAATTTCGTTAGCGCAATTTGTTACCGGCGGATCCGGCCATGGTCTAATATTGTATCTAATTAAATCGACACATGGAAAAGTTTAAGTCTAGTATACTAATATAAGAACTAGATATACGTATTTAAAAGTAACCACAGTTTTATCTATTAGTTGGCTAAACTACTATTCGGCATTCAATCCGTATTTACCACATATTTCTTACACTGTTCCTTAGCAATACGTACTAGTGTACCTTAACAAATCATCCAATAACCAACAAAGAAACTTACATAACGCGGCTATCCCAATAAATATCATGCAACATAAAGCCCTTCGTATATAACCGAAAAGTTTCCGTCGAATACTTATCACCGCGGTATATGGTACCTATAAACAACGGCAGGGAACATTAATCCGAATTAAATGAACTGGCACCACTTTGATACGGAAACGGGCCACTGAGCAGGCGCAGGGAAGTAGTGCGAGATTCAAAGACTGTTGGAGTTATAGTGTATTCTAGGTTACATTTAGAGCGTTAATAACTCAGTGGTTAGAAGCTGCCCTCGTGACTGAGAGATTCCGAGTTGTATCTGACACTGGCCATTAAATTATTGACGAGAGCCCACGCTTTGGTTTAGAGAGGCTGAAAATAATACTTGCAGTTTGTTGATCATAGATTGCGATATTTTTTGTATCATTAATGAATTGACCGACCAACCAGTGTTGTCAGTTTATGGACTTACTATAACTTTTTAAATAAATCATTAATTTTATTAACCTACTAGCTACTGCAACACTGGCAGCGGCGAGGTCCCTCGTCGAAAATATTAATCAGTCGCGGCCTGAGCGAACAAGTTCAATTTGTGGAGATCGTAAAATCACGGCACGACACCTGAGGGGTGATACGTCATGCGAATTAGGTGTTTGACAAGCGACGAGCCACGCACAGAGGGCGGTGAGGGCGGCGAGGGCGGTGGGGGCGGTGACATTATTTTTTTTATGATTACCGAGGCGAAGGTAAAAATTCGGAGGCGGTCTGATGTCGATCAACTTCATATTTTTGCGAGGGCAGATCTTTGGATGCTGTATGTATAATTTACGATCCTCGCAGGCACGGAGTAGTGCGAATATATGTCTAGGTAAGTATTATAAGGAACAACGAGTATTTTATGTGTAGGATAACCTTAATATTATTGCCAGAATGAAATGACGTTGCATCAGGGTATCGTTCATAGTGTTTACCCTAATTTAAAGATAGTTATAATAGTACTTTGTTTCTGAAAAATGCTTCTTCCCCATCTGAAGTTCCTTGAAATCCGATTATTTAGTTTATATAAATTTAAGATTCAGTCATATATATAGAATGATAGATTGCTTGATATTTCAGAAATGAATACAAAATGTATAGCACATATTTAAGTTGGTACTATAGCACTTTTATTGCATAAACTTTTAATAGATGCTTAAGTATACGAAAATATTTCTCAGCTTAAATGCGTACTCATGTTCAACATGTTTTATTTGCTTATAAAATCTAGCGCATAATTTAAAGTTATCTTTACGCGATGTAAATACACATAATTACGTGAGCGCGGTAATGAGTTTGTTTGAAGCGGGTCGCGCGGCGCTGCGGCTCCGCGTCGTCGGCTCGGAGCGCGGGCGCCACATTGGAAACGTGAAATTTGGGACGTGAGAGAAAGAACTGATTGAGTCAAAAGTAGTATATCTCCTTCTTTCTTTACGAAATAAAATGGGTACGGCCTCACCTACAAATAAGTGGGTATTTTGCCAGTGTCAAGTAATTAGCGATAACACATTCAATAAATAAACATTATAAAATGAATGGGATATGAACACTTTGGTATTTGAACCTGGGCTTATTTAGTACAGTTTTGATATGTCAAAAAAATGCTTCTAGCAATATCACAATTGTGATTATAATGCTAGTACTCATTTAATGTAATTCTTTTGGGTACAGAACATCTCTCCAATGCGAAGGGTACTCAGGCCATAGTCCATCACGCTGGCCCAGTGCGTGTTGACGACTAAACACATCTAACGAGAACTGGTCAGTTACATCGATTACATTTGCTTAACAGTGAAAAAAACACATTGAATTCAGTAATCACAGAGGTGCAAGGCGTGGTTTGAATCTGCGACCATATTTACAAGGGCTATATAACTGGTAGCTACTAACAAAAACAGTGTACTATTTTTTTAAACATTTCTGTAACCTTCAGCGCGTGAACGTCGAAATCTCATCTAACTAGATGAGAGCTCGCCGCGTTCGCGATTATGAAGTAGCAACGTTATAATGAACCTCGGGCGAGGCGTTTAGGCTTAGACAATTGAGCAATTTGCTTACAAGTGAACACCAAATTGTTTTGTTTATATTCATTACAGCGAATGTATGAACTCTAAAATGTATTTAAGGGTTCTCACCCCCAGACAAGGTGACAGAAGTAAAAAAAAGAGCATACGACGAAGGAACTATATTTCAATATTTTCTATCTTGGTTACCGTCTACGCTGGGAACCAACTCACAGTATTTGTGGGTAATTCCTATGCGGAAACTTTTTGCCCGAAAATAAATCAAATACTCAATGAAAAATCATAACAAAAACCACCGACCGACGGAATCGAACTCGATCTGCCAAAACATTAAAAATTAAAGGCCACTTCGAAACTTTACAATAACTTGCCGTAAGTCGTATATAGGTATACGATATTTTTCCAAACTTTTCCCCGCTGGCTCAATATCAGGGGGCGAGGGGGTGAGGGTGTGTGCAAGAGGGCGCGGGGTGTGTGCCGGGGAAACAAAACGGATCAGCTTGTATCTAGCGCTCACAGTGAGGCGAGGGCGCTCGGAGTATCAGGAGTTATACACGCCTAGATGTGACAACGTGTAATATTTTTTTTTGCAGAGAAAAATAGTTCTAGGCTTTCAGAATGAAGCGTTTAGTTGGCAAGCAAGAAGACCTTCAGGTTAAATTATCAAGGGCTATGGGCTACGGGCGTCGCATTCCATATGCTAGGTGCCACTCAGCACCGGGGCGTCACGGTAGTGTGCTCGTAGAGCGATCTCGTGGCGCCCCACAATAGGCAGAGAGGGCGGCGCTGGGTTTTAGTGGATAGTCTGGACTTGTCCAGGAGCCCCACATAACCGCTCGAGTTCCCCGGGGCTTGGACGGTCGGCGTTAATACATTTAACAGCGAAAACAATAAAAAATATTGCCTCTCAGCTAGAGAATGGGGTGTTACGTTAAGTAAGACACACTAACCCGACCTTATGAATTCTTCGGAGAGCATATTAAACTGGTGGACCCAGTAGTCAATCCAATAACTATGAAAGCCGTTACGGGCTATCTTAAACCTATTAGGTAGCACGTCTGGTTGTGTCAACCAAGATGAACGACATTCGTTCCGTGTAAACGACATCCGAAGCAGAATCTTCTCAAATCGCATCTAGGTTATCTGTAACTCTGTGTACGGGCCAGAGTTGGCTGAGCCCGACACGAACGATATGAGCACCTTATTTTTCGCACATTACACTTTGAAATTGTTTGAAATATGCTATGGCCGTCATCGTGCGCCGGGGCAACTTGTTTAAACACTAACGAAACTGCTGCCTTCTTACATAATGCGTTTAAAACTGCACCAAGTGTATGAGGAGAAAACAATTTGCAAGTTTATCTTGTTGTATCTGTATAGGGGCAATACATAGGGAATAGCTTTCATCCAAAATTCAAAAGAAGATCTAGCGCCATCACATTATGATTCTTTTTGCAGGTAAATAGCAAGTAGTTTGGTAAGTGGTGTACCCCTATCAATATAGGTGTACCAGAAATCCTTATTTTGATATTTTAATAGCACCGCCGTAGTATTTAGAATACAGACGGTGAGATATTTCATAGATAAATAGCAAATAAGTCTAGTCTGGTAACTTTACGTATTATCTTTCGAGAGTTGGTATGTGCGATATTTTCAGAAACGTAGGTCTGTTTACAGTTTTTATTAACGAACTATTTATACTTATGCGAAGTAGGTTGATCAAGAAGTGGTCAGTTTAATTTGAATGCATTGCGGCGGAAGGGGTGCGCGACGCACGGCGCGCGATTCGGCAGCCCCCATTCAGAGGCGATTAGTCCAAATAGGTTTTATTGAAATTATATTGTGCTCTGTGCATTAGGGAATTAATATGGTAATGTATGTGACATTAGGGCGCCGGGCGGCGAGGCACCATGGGAAATTATATTTTATGGTGTACTTTTTAATCTCTCATAGAATTTAGTTGCACGCGAACAGAAATTAAATATGATTATTAGATAAATGTTATCTCATTATGAATTCAAATTTTATGAACAAATAGGTTTATTTTTTAGCTTTTGCATGCAACGCTGCCTGCGCAAATCTTCGATTTCACTCTGCTCAAGTACCAATGGTCATAGCGTGACGATAATATACCCTATCTTTTACGTAGCTCATAGCCTATCCAAAATGAGCCCAACAACCCAATTAAAATTTGTTCAGTAGTTTGGCTGTGTTGCTTAAACAAACAGAAACACCAGCAAGAATAGCATTTTGGATTTTAAGACGTCCAATTTATCTATTGATTTCATTTAAATATCTTCAATATTAGACATTTCTCAGTTACAGTTCTATAATTGTATAGAACATGCATTTTTTTTATGTAATTAAATAAATACATGACAATATAGCGTGTTTTAGCATTCTACAGCTTAGCTAAACTTAATTTACTCCTAGACATCGGGCTACGTAATCTCGTAGCAAGCTACGTACGATGCTACGAAGTCGCTACATGAGTGCTACGATACGTCTACATCACTGAACACAACGCAAATTTAAATGTTTCCAACAAAATAATCCGGTTATCTGTAAAAAGTTTTATTATTTTCTCTTTATAAAAAAGAAAGGAAAACAATAACAACTCCATCAGCTAATAAACAAACACATAAAAGAGTTAACAGGGAATTCCGATGGATTCGAGATGGAGTTAAAAAAAAACACACACACACAGTCAGCGGCTCCAAGTATTAGGGTAACAAAGATCTGCGGGGATCAGAAGGATGGGCCGAACATGCTAACGTGTTTACGTGTGTCGTGTGTGATGAGCGAGAGCGGGAGCGATTGTTTGAGCGGGTTCAAAATCTCTAATTCATATTTTTAAACTAAATTTGTGTCCATACATCCTCCTAAAATTCGCAGTACTTTATTATTTATATATTTTTTTTTTTAAATTGTGTGTATTGGGCTTCGTTGCCAAAAAAACACTTGTATGCTACAAGTGTTTTTTTGGCAACGAAGCCCAATATGTATATGCAATTTAAAAAATATATATAAATATATGTATATATATAAATCAAATGCTACTCTATACTAAGATATAACTTGTCTCAGTGTTGTTTATTCGTATAATTCCAATATTTGTGGGAATATTAAAACGAGGAGAAGAAAAAATAATGAGACTAATAAAAGGAATATTAAATTATTACTTTTAAAAAACTGTAAATATTGAGTCACTTGTCGCGTTTTTCTTAATAGAAGCAATGTTCTAAATTAGTAGCCGGATATTTTATAGGTCCCCTTTTAGCGTACATGAATAAAAAAATAATTATTAAAGCAGGCAGCTAATGCTAGTTAATATTTTTTTAGCGTCTAAACTGACTAAAAGTACTATATAAAAGTAAAGAAACGTTTAACTTATTTTTTCTATAATAAGCCGATTAAGTGTGTTTTCATATTGATGGCAAAGTTATCGACTAAACACGATTGAAGCCATAAAGTATTAAAAAGTGAAGTTAGCTCAAAAATTATCCAGAGCACAATCGCTCTCCGCTCCTAATTCAGACCAGCGACCCAATTCTATCATTTTATTAAGTCTTCCAACAAATCGAGATCGGATCGAGATATCTGACATGTGTCGCGGACGTGTCGACTGCGGCTCGGGGGACAATGAACGAACTCTCACACCCGACTCTAATGTTCTCCTTCAAGAACAATGCTTGCGACTCGACGGGACATAGAGAAAAGGACTCTCGCTCACAAAACTTTGTGCTGTTTGAACACATTTAAATAGACCGAGTTTAAGTGCGCTGTTTGGTGAGATTTTGTTAATATAAGTAAGTGTTTATTGTTTGGGAAGGTTTTGTACGATGGGGATGTAAGCTGTTTATGTCAATTTAATGAAATACCAGGCCTTGAGTATCACAAGTAGGAGGTTATATATCCGGTGATTTATAAAGGATATACTAATCTTTGAGCCTGCATTGTTTAGAGCAATTGTTAACATTATGTCTGTATTTACTTTTAAAAAAACCAGCATAATGACAGTTGTGATGTATGAGAGTATTTTTTTGAAATTGATACAAATTTCTAATTTTTCACTATGATTTTAATGCGTTAAAATACTCGTTAAAATACTGTTTATGATAATTTTGCAACCAATCAAAGTTCTGTAATAGGTGTAAGCAACACTAGGTAAGTAATGTTTCAATCGAAATCAAAATCAGTGTCAACAAAAATCTAAATTTAAAATATATTAGTAAAAATCAATGTTCACGTGTCGCGTTTATCGTGCCCAGCGTGCAGCCAGCGGATTGAGGTTTAAGATTTACTCGTTAGTATGCAGGGCGCGAGCTACGACGCGAGGTAACCCGCCCGCCCTCGGCGCAAGTTTTCAGCCCCACCGGGCCCTAAATACCACGAGATTCTATTAGCGTATCGGTGTTTTATGGCCGACCAAGGGTCCAGATAGTCGTTGGAAAATTATAAATTACAGTATTTTTAAATAAATGGTTTCTGATTGGTTATTAAGGAATTTAATTTAAAATGTATTAGGGTATTTCTTTTTTGAACTATAACTACATACTCTTATTTGTTCTTTTATAAATCTCGAGTGAAATTTTCTGCTCCAACACAAATATATTCTTGTTTGACTAACTGTATTTTTTTTGGTATTTTTTAAACATAATTTATCTAGAATATTTTTACACGTTCTACATAATATAGTCTGCGTATATACCACCAACAAAGTTTGTTCTGAACACAGCAAATAAAAAGAACTTTTTACATCAAAACTTTATTTCGCAATCCTCGCGCTGATTCGTACGTGATTCCGACTATATTCCGCGCTGATTATTGTGTCTTCTAAGTACGAGAAGTTTTGTACATCTCTCGTCGCCCTCACTCTCGGGAGGTATAGTTGCATTTTACGAGCTCAGCGGATAAGACGTAAAAACGTTTTACGATTTTCGCATTAAGTGTTTAAAGCAAACGACGGTGGATGGTTTATGATTTTAATAATTTAGCCTACGTATCTAAAATTATACCTAGTATCTAATATTATACTATAAGCTTTTTGGCGTAGATAATTGCGCTAAAGATGGGCAGGTTCAAGACTTAGTATACCCTTACTGAATCATCCTGTATATAATTTAAAATAAGTTCACAAGCTTTGTCTACGTAAAATCAATACGATGCCTTCTGTGAGTAAAAATAAATCCCTCCAACAAAACAACATTCAAAAATATACCTACTTAACGCATTATTTTTCGAAATTTCTCACTAAACCAGATTTCATTCAACATCATGTTATGCAAACCTGAAATCCTCGGCCTTCTAATGAGGTACCGGTACTCGATGGCGGTCGTACAAGCCCCACTGATTAGTGAGTACGTTTCAATACTCAGCTAAACCTGGCTTTGTTCTGTCTCCACTGTTGGCGTAATGCATTGAAAAATTATGTGAATTCGTTGTTGTAGGAGACGTGGTTAGTTGTAATATTTTTTATAAATTTTATTTTATTTTATTTTAGTAATTATCAGCCAGAAATGTTAGCAGCTACTGGTTTATGCCAGCATAGTACCTACGGGCCTGTGACGCAAGCTCACGTGGTGCATTTGAACCAATTACAAAAGTTTACCACTTAAAAATGTAATTTATAAATGTGGGAACAATGTATCCGTTACTTGTAATTCTATTCTTAGAGTTAGTACTTTTGACCAGCCACTCAAGCCTGCCTAGCCGTTCCTAAGAAAGATCTTTTTCAAAAGAGCAACCATGCAGTTAATAGCCCGTTCTTCTCCATAGGAACGGCATTCCGAACGAATGGTAAAGTTGTAGCTTAGCATCTTGTAACTATTTGACGATTCATAAGTACTGTACTTAATGGTATACATGAAATATTCTGATTATTAATTTGAGAGTAACAAACCCTCACCAAGATTAATAAGGTGTTATATTGTTTTATTCATATAATTTCAAAAAGAGGCGTTGGTGGATAAGACAAATGAACGGATTTAAAAAGTTAAAATCGTTGAGGCGAGTATCTTCAGATTTATACAAAGAACATTCTTCTTTTGTTTAATGGCGAAGAAAGCCAATAACTTGTAATACAAATGGAAGTAATCCGACTTCATTCGAGTGTCTACGCGACCAACAGAATTAATTTCGCCGCCGCTACAAAAGGCGTTTTATCTAAAAATTTAATTAACGAATCTTAATAAAGTTTCACACTGATGTACTTAATGTTGCGAGGCACGATATTAAAATTCCCACGAAATTATTCAGTAACTAGCTTTTGCCCGTAGCTCTACCCGTGCAATCAATTTTGCCTTGCAGCTCGACTGCTGTGCGTCATATTATAATGATATGTAACTTTTCTTTTGAGTCTTACCGTTAGTTATCTAATATTGAACCATGACAAATTTGGTTTAGTAGTTCTTCACAATACTCAAACAGACAGACATACCTAGAATTCTAAAAACACTCGTTTTGCATTCAATTCTTCTTAAGCATAGATGTAGCGAACTTTTCTTATTTATTTAAATATCCTTCATTTATTTCAAGCTCTTACGATTATTATTTCTATGTTATTTGGATTTTTATTTATTTTTTGATAAAAAACAACAGTATTCACAGACAAAACCCAGTATTGCACTTTCTTGTTCTTCTTCTAAATATGTCATGGTTACGGCTATCACTTATGATGACTTTTATCTTCTCGTTCGGCTCTTTCGGCGCGTTTGGCGCGAACATACGAGCACCTTTATATTTATTTAATTGTATCTAATTTTAATTTTTAATATTTACGCGAATACTACACATTGAAAAAAAACTTATTTTACAGATTAAATCGCGTTGATTTTATATTTTTAAAGCAGCCGAAACGTCGGCAACGTAAAAACATAAAATAAACGCGATAAAATCTGTAATATAAGTTTTATTTCAATCTATCTAATTTTATTAAAATCTTACACAGTTTCAAATCTGTTTCACAGTTATGACGTTTTGTTGTTATGTAATAAAGCTTATATTATTAACGTTTATCATTCGAACCAGTTGTATATAAAATCTCACCTACAATGTCCGAAATTATCGAAACTCGGGATCGTCCATATCACAAAAGCGCGTTTTCGGTCACACCGATCCGCATCAGAGTGTTCATTGTGTAAAAGTCGCATCGCTAATGGATTAGCGGTGGACACTAGCACAATGTGTGATGCATCTGTACGGCGACATAGCGAAATTGTTCGAAATTGATGTTCTGTGGTCAGATTCGAGCTTTGTATCATACGGTGGGTACCTATGTATGACGTAGGGACCGCTGGTGTTTCCGGGTTCGATTTTATCGCCATACGAGCACACCAACGGTACGGTCCCAAACTAAGCAACGCTTATGTTATCTCTCATCTGACCCTTGTCGGTGTAGCTGATGAAGCTCTTTCCATCTGTCTCTATCTAGAGCAGCTTCTTTCACCTCCCTATACGACATGACACCGATCCTTTCTTTTATCTGACTCATGTAGTTTATTCTTGGTCTTCCTCGTCCACGCTTTCCTTCGATCTTCCCCTCTATGATGTTCTTTATGAAGGTATCATGTCGTATGAGATGGCCTATCATCTTCCCCCTTCTATTCCGTATCGTTTCCATTAATGATCTTCTTTCATGCATATGTTATAGGTTAATATATACCGTACAATGGTCTGGGGCGATTTCAGTATATATAATGACTTATATAGATAATAAATTTATATAAAAAGTGACTTTGGCATAAGCATTCGAGCTCATTACAACAAAGTCAGCCCTTCAATTCCCGACTTTAGGATATAATTTTGCGAGATTTTTGACGATTCATACGTTCTGTAATGGTTTACTTGAATAAAAAATAATTCTTATCCTAGTTCTGTATATGTATATATATAATATATGTCAATTATATATTCGTATGTACACACCGTTCGTCATTAGTGAAAAGCACTTTGGTTATTGTTATAGCGGTCTGGGGTCGATAGCGGCTTAATAGCGCCCGTTCATTTTTACCTTTTAATGAGCACTTTAACAGAAAGCTTTAAAATATATAAGCATTATGATAATGAAAATGTTTTTGCTCATAATGGCTGCCTTTAATGGCATTGATGTTGAGTGTATTGCAATTTTGGGGTCATTTAGCAATTTGTTGAACTGAATATAAATTTGTTGTGTTTTTTTACCTGTAAATGGTATTAATGTAGGGCATTAACAGGTAGTGTAATCTTCTCTTCTAAGTCGTGACGCTCTTGTCAGAGCGGTCGTGGTCGTCATGTTTTGGTTTTGGGACTGGTGTTGCTTGCCTCACGAAGTCTCTCCAGGTAGTGTAATAGGAATAAAAATAAAAATAGCTTATGTCCCAGTAACATCGATAGCAACAAAGTATTGGTGCTCCAAACCAGACAATGTTTGTATCTTGCAGCTCGATACACTAATTACAAGTAAGTACCTTACAAGTATAATGTTACGTATTATAAAATTTCTTAAAATAAAACATAAGATCAAATTGAAATAAAACTATTTTTTCGGATTTTATCACGTTTAATTTATGTTTTTACGTTCCCGACTTTTCGGCAGCTTTACAGCAATCATGGTCACGGGGATCAAATTGAAATAAAACTATTTTTTCGGATTTTATCACGTTTAATTTATGTTTTTACGTTCCCGACTTTTCGGCAGCTTTACAGCAATCATGGTCACGGGAGGACTGAGGAACGTAAAAACATAAAATAAACGTGATAAAATGCGAAAAAAATGTTTTATTTCAATGTGTAGTATTCGCGTAAATGTAAGAAATCAATATAAAATCAAATTTCAGAGTGCAACACTATAAACTATTAGCGATCACTCACAAGACAGGCAAGACAGGCAAGCCCGTATGTATATATAAATTAGAGTATATTTTATAAGTAAATCAAATATAAATTAAAGTATATTTTATAAAAATAAAGAGTACAATTTTATGATAATTATATTGCAAAAAAGGGCACTTGTATATGTTATAGCTTGCTATGAATTTCGAGAAAATAACTCGCTTGCCGAGGTTCAAACATAATTGTAATGTGTAATATCCTATATAGAACGGGAGTAGGTAGGTATCAGAGCTGAACCTTAATTGTGGGAGCTTCGTATACATGTGGGAATACTTGAAATAAATTCCCCGAGTTAATATTTACGATATAGGTATTATTATGCTGTACCCTAATGACTTTTACTCAAGACAAGCGAACAAGATCCCCTCAGAATTGAAGTTGAAATTATTTTAATTGGATTTCAGTGTTCTTGCCATGCCGTTTCATTACTTCGTGATTTATGACAGCTGTCAAAACTTCACTAATTACCGTAATTTATATTTTAGTTTTTAACAATATAAATTAACAAGTTTGTATTTTGTTTATAAATTAATTTGAATTAAGCACTTGCTTAGTCAAGTATGTTTTATTTTTACTTATTGTTATTACTTATGTCCAGCTGTGAATTGTATTACCTGAGTTGATCTGGAAAAGTTTGATTATCCAAATTTCTTTTTCTTAGCCAGCTTTTTAGTCCACCTAGTAATTTTGTATCTGGATTTCTCAGTCAGGAACGAAATAAACTTTTTAACGACTCAGCATTTAATTGATACAATATTACTCGCAGAAATATCCAGAATATGTACTGCTTTGATAAATTTACGAGTGTATACATATCTAACATAACTCGAATCAATTTAACCACCTCTCTTTCACACTTCGCATAACTTGTATACTGTACACATTGATAAAGCATTGTCACATACAGAATAAATATATATACAATATTCGTTACCGAAACAATGAGTGAAGGTCCCAAAAGTGTTTTATACACGTCAAAATTAGTTGACGAAAGTCCCCGGGAAGTTGCGACTTTGTTACGACCTCCTCTTAATTGGCAAAAGTTTCTTGCCGAAAAACCGGGGGCGAGGGCGGGGGGGGGGGAGTGAATGAACGGATGAACGAGTGAACGATCACAGGGAGCGAGACTGGGAGGTGTAATTAGTCAAAAATTCCCGCGAGCTATCTTATCAGACGTCTTTAAGTGTGCGCGTGGGGGCACGTTATTCAACGGGTTTGGGAATGATAATAATGATAATAATGATAGAATGATAATAATGATAATAATGATAGAATGATAATAATGATAGAAAAAATGATGGATCGTACACGTACGTATGCAGCAGCTAAAGGGTAATCTGTTAAGTATTGCTCAAAGATATTTTAAATAATTGATCAGTCTGATCAACACTTATACTACTTATGGTCGATGTTGTATTGCTGCTATAAAATGTTCATTATTTGTGCCATCGATGTAAAATATAAATTTTATCGCTTCCTTATTAGAAATACAGTAGAAGATAGGTTAACAATTTAACTATAAATCGAGGGTCGCGCGCGCAGAGTCGGGAACAAGCTAGAACTTAATAAATACACATGAATAGATACGCTCGTTTCCAGTTCAGTGATCCCGGTTAGTTATTTGTTTAGAGACGCGCTTCGCGATCAAAGATCTTAAACTACTATGAGTTTCACCGTCCAATGGAAATATTTGGGTCAACACACTACTTAATATAACGTAGGTATGCTCCCGCAAAACCAAGTTCGCAAATAACGTCATAATATGTAGCATAAAAACAAATATCATGCCCCTGTCGGTTACGATCAAAAGTTAATGAGCTTTTTTATAGCGACGCAAGTATGAAAACTGGAAAACATTATGACTAGCAGTCGTCACGTAATAAAAGCGAAACGGTACAAAATATGCTTGGAAAAATGAGCGTCACAGTGGGACAGAAAGATGTACAGTCGCTCTCATTAGCCTCTAATTACTGGGGCCCGCGCCGCGCCGCCCGACCGCCGCCGACGGAAATTCAAATTTAAATTTCGTACGTTCCCCGCTGCCGAATTGCGATTTTTTTACCAATAAAAAAAAGTCAATAGCCGAATCGAAATTTTAAACGGTTATTGTTTCCTTTTTATGTTAATGACTCGTATTGAAATTTCGTAACGGATGTTCGGAATCGGCACCGGCCGTTTAGCTCCGGTAACGGTCCGGCAAGATTGAGTTCCCAGCGCTTTTATTGTTGTTTCTCGCTTTGTTCGGAACGGCCCTTAATTGTTTCTCTTTTTTTTGAACTCTTCACTATAAAGGCCTCGTTATATTGCGATATAAATTTTCTCATCAACTCGCAGACACTTTTAATAAAAATATAATTATCTCTCTCCGTGGAACACTTCATTAAGGCTCTCAAAGAGGCTCGGCGGCGATTATCTGGCCCGATAGCGTTTAGCATGGCAACACCATATTATATTAAAATTAATATTTTATTTTTACTCAGGCGAAGAGCTCATCTTTGACCGCGGGCGGGGAGGGGGACCCTTCGCCTCCCACTTTTCATAATTGTCCCCTCACTGTCAACGCGCCGGTTCAAATCGGGTATCTTTAATTTTCCCGGCTGCGTCACCGAAAAATTCCTTGCATTCGTAAGAAATAAAACCGGCGCGCTAAAAGGTGGGCTGTTACTTCTTATTAGCGATGACACTAATAACCGTCCTCGCTATCCTCGCGTGACAGTTTTGTGCTACACAAATTAGAAAGTGAAAAGAGCGGGTCGCGACAAAGGGCTGCGGGCCGCGGGAACAGGAGCCTCTGGATAAAGCGGGCTATTCGTGAGCCGCTTGAAAGGAGTTAGGCGCCGCGCATAGACGCCTAGCGGGCCATGAATCCCGGCCGGATCCCGGCGAGCCTGGGAACATTAAAACGTTCCGCGCGCTCGCTCGTCCCGCCATGCGTGATGCGACGCACCGGACCATCATTTTTAAACTCAGTTTTGTTTATAAACGTCACGGGTGCCTCTTGCCTTTTTATTTTCGCTGTCGTTTTTTGTTATTTCAGCGACTGTGGCGCGTATACCGCGTGTGTCGTTTACGTAAATCAGATGTGCCGTTAAAAATAATGGCGCGAAATGTAATGGATGTAAATTTCGCCATTGGCTGTATTTGGTTGTTCGTTGCGTATTAAAATATCATCTGTTTCCGAGATATGACTTTTTAAAGCTTCAATTAGATCCGGGCATGGATTGATTGTCTCAGGTTCGTGGGGAATTACAGGTAGGTGAAAATCGTATTAGTATTTACGCCAAATACTTAACCTACGCGCGGTGCAACCACAGTTTTCTGCTGAAGAATGAAAACAGCCTAAATAGTATGTTTTGGGAAATATAAGTATTTTTAATCAAATATTATTTTCACTAGATCCAGCTCCCATGAACTGAGCGACGAACTCCTCATTATATTGACCGGAGTATTATTAGTGAATTCCCGGCATGATTTCAGAAGTCGCCCCAGGGAACGAATTAGAGGGCCAACGTGACCTAACTGAACAATTTTTTGTCCTCATAAAATATTGTGCTTCGTTCAAACGGACTTGACGGTCGAGTGATTAAGTGGGTGCATTTTTTATATAAAGAAGACGGATGGTAATATTTTTTTTATCCTTACAATGAATATTGTACCTACTTGTACCAGTCGGAAAAAAGGAATAGCAGTGTTGGTAAATTTCTCTTTAGAACTCGGAACACACAATCAAGGTAAAATTAGATCCAAACAGCTTACAAAACAGTTAAAAACTATTATATCTCTTATGTCTCTCTATCTGTCATGCCATTGGCATATGCCAGTCTTTTAATTTCATATAGCCCTATATTGGCTAATTCAATCTAGTCAGATTGTCTACTGAGAGATACTCGTATGATAGAAAGTTTTAAAAAAATAGGCGAGCTACTGGAGGTGCAATCCAAACGCAGCACCAAGCCACGTTGTCCGTAGAACCCTGGCTTTATTTACTTCCTCGAGAGGCTTGTTTTTACAATGGCCCAAGCTGAATGTTATCGACTTCTGTTGACTTTTAACGACTATTTTATACAACAATATGATAATTAAGTAAGCTTTGTTGCTACTTAATGTACTGTGACGCGCTATTGCGGAGGTGGAGCTGAGTTACAAACTTCTTTTTTGTCATCTTTCACTTTTAAGAGCGAAATTATTCAAGTTCTGCATATAATCAAAATGAAAATCAAGAGGTCTTCTAATTTAGGATTGAATTGTCGTTATTATTATTTAAGAGTCAGCATCGCAAGACTGCACGTTCGGTCTAGATATAGCACGTCAAGTGCGACCTAACCTATACCTTATAGTCTACCGTATTTAGACATTTTGTATGGAGAATTGAAAAGCGCCTCTAGCGGACGGTATTTAAAACTTTTAAACCCCCATACATAATGTCTAAATACGGTAGACTATAACGTACCTATACGCTTAGCTTCGAGTAATCTCGCACTTGAAGTACATATAATACAGTACCTCCCATCCCCTTCAATATAGAGTAACATATTGCATTTTTATTTAACTAAACATTCGCAGAGCAACCCGCGAAGACTACCCTGTATAGAAAACAATAACAGAACCGGGGCAATGATGGCGGCTGACCTAATTAATTTCATCTGGGGACCGCGCCCTGCATTCCTGATGCTCGATTGTAATAACTAATGGAGGTAGATGCTTTTTTTCACAAACTTCTGTATAGTAATAATGGTCTTTATTAATCTCAAAACGCATCTCAAATTATAATGCTCTTGCAAGGTAGTGTAAAATGGTGTAAAGTTTCCATGCATCAGTTCGGTGTTAAATTATACAGTAAGCATTTTTTTTATATAGACGCACTTTTGTTAGGTGACATTACAAACATACTTTTGATAAACTAAAATCCCTGAATCATCGACAAAAAATAGCCCATCACTAAATCGTTTTCCCCTCCCTATGCGCCACGAGGCGAAGGGACGCAGGACGCGCAGTTCCCCGCCATCAATGTTTACGTGAGTCTGCTTTATTAAAATTCTTACTTTGGCCCAATCTCGTTCCTTCCGATTTTTCTTCAGAAATGGGGACTTAATTAATCTTCAGTACGGTTGACTGCGACCATTCGTTCTTTGTCAAACGCTTATTGACTTAACTTTATGGTGTGTATTTTGAGAATTATGTGAGTGTGTTTGCGATAATCAGCCTTATTGTTCTATTGAGGTGTATCGTAACATACAGCGGGTACCGCATCAAATTAATCAAATTGCGGTTGTGTGCGATTGCACATAAATAATTTGATTTTTTCAAACAATCTTATTAGTCCGTTTCTCTTGGCTCCTCTTTGGTTGAAATCGGAATTTGGTTAAATTTCTCTTGGCTCCTCTTTGGTTGGAATCAGTGTAGGTTTAGGGGAAATAGCCAAATATCTGCCGGTAGCCGGTAAAGATATTTTTGGAGTTAACCTTCGTTTACGAGATCCGTGTCGATTTGCCGCATGAAAGGATTTCTGATTTTATTTGGAGAATCTTATTTGTCGTTGTGAAGATTGGATTCATATCAAATAACTATAATTTCTGTAAGTATACATAGGTATCTTATATGTTTTTACTTTTTCGTAAAATTTTAAGTATACTGCGAAGGGAGGGTTGAAGATATGAACTAAAAGTTATTTGACGGCTGCCTGGAGTAGTGGTTTGGGCGTAGGCTAGCCGGTTTTCTGAATCGGGTGGTATGGGTTCGATTTTTACCGGTGCTGCAAATATCGAAGGCAAAGGTCGGAAACGATCTTTTTGCAATCTGCCATTAGTGTTTGTTTTTTAAATAGCATTCGTACAATGTTATTTTCGACAGTCATCACACTTATATTAAAAATGTGAAAGTTTGAATGGATGGATGTTTGTTGCTCAATCACGCCAGAACGGCTGAACGGATCTGGATGAAATTTGACAAAGAGATAGATTATATCAGAATCAGAATCAGAATATTTTTTATTCACGTAGACCATTATTGTACAGTACTTATGAATCGTCAAGTTACAAAAATATTATGCTACTGCTTTACCACCCGTTCGGAATGCCGTTCCTATGGAGAAGAACGGGCAAGAAACTCCATGGTTGCTCTTTTTTTTTAAAATAGATCTTTTACATTTTTGAGTATAGTCTGGAATAGCACATAGGCTACTTTTTATCCCGGTAAAAAGGAGATACATTTTAATCGCGGGTAACACCGCGGGGCGCAGCTAGTTTTCTATATAATGCTTGTTGTACGTGGAGTTGTGAGTTCTCCAACTGCTCCCGCGCCCTTGCGTCATGACCTCTCGTCGTTGTCGTCGCCTCGTCGTAAGGTTAATGAGCAGAATACCGCTTTGCACGCCCCGCGTACTGAGGGGTCGCCACATTTTTGCTTAGATGCCCCGTGAATTTATTGCGTGGTGTCATTTATTTATTTACTCTGTACTTAATTTGATTTATTTACTTGGGAATCTTTATAACCTGCTGATGGACTGATTGAAATATTTGTCACTTATTCAACAACTACAAAATGAAGCAGAAACGTTGGTAAAATGAACGTTCATGATCATTATGTGATGTTTGAATTTTGATCTGTTGATTTTAAAAAGTATTCGTGTCGAATCGAGACCCTTCCATTTTTTTTCGTTTGAAGATCTTTTTTGTTTGTATAAACTATGTTCGCGAAAACGAAAACAATTGTGATTTTCTGTGGATTAAAAATAGGCTATAGTGGCTCATATTCAGAGGTTTGTATACCCTTTTTGTATCACCGACAGTTGAAAATACTATTATCGTCAAATTCATAAACGTTTTAATCAATTCAAATTACCAAGTATATTTTACAAGAAAAAAATACAAAGGAGCCTAGTTATAAAAAAAGTATATAAGAAACGCCGAAATAAAAAAATACAACCGAATTGTGAACCTCCTCCTTTTTGAAGTCGATTAAAAAACAACCTAGACACCGACAATCTTTTGTTTTGCAAAGAAAAACAAATTTATGTAATCTCGTGTGTGCATAGCGATTAGTCAAATAGTACATTAAGCCTTATGAGATACAGTTATTTATCGTTCCGTGCAGGTAAATAGTAATAAGCCAAATCCACTTCTATTTCGAATTATATTGAAACAGCCGACACCAATAAGAAGGCTAGGAGGAAAAGATTTTAATTCAAACATTTGCTTCCGAAAATTAATCCAACAATCCCTAAACCCTTTGGGGTATTTCATCTCTAATCCCGTTACTTTCTAAAGCACCTTAAATGATGCATAAACTCTGTTCATGTGCAAATTGTTATTCATTGTAATTAAACTGCGCTTAGCCGACATTCTTTGGCCTCTGATTTCTGGGCGGGTCAATGATAATAAAGCTATGACAAGAAACTCCCGAATCTCGGGTATAAGTCAAGCTCCTCAACAGAGGTAAGCATCATACGCGAAGTTAATGACTAACGAGTCAGGTCTTAAACACACACATACCATATCAAGACTACGCATATAGAAAACATTAAACTTCAAGACTGGGACACTAGTTTAAGACTCCGCAAACAAATATAACTCCACCGAGTAAGAACTTATTAGTATTTGTAAAACCGCTTCCATTTAATAGGTATAAAATAT
Organism: Pheosia gnoma; assembly: GCA_905404115.1. NCBI lineage: Eukaryota > Metazoa > Arthropoda > Insecta > Lepidoptera > Notodontidae > Pheosia > Pheosia gnoma. The sequence goes on along the minus strand of FR989901.1, from coordinate 1,154,673 downwards.
CAACCTCATTCCGCATCCTCATTTCCGAAATATTTACGAGCGGACGTCATACATAAAGATAAAACCCGACATCTGCCGCAAAATTGCTCAGAAATTTATCAGTCGATACGAACGACCAATAAAGGCGGCAAAAATAACGTAATTGTCAATAAATAAATCATTTAAAGTTATCAATATATCGGTGTTTTCGTCCATCAATTCGAATTGGAAGTGACTTGGCTTTGACGTTTTGCCGAGTCACGGTGACGTTGCAAGTTCGGCTATGTTCGGCCGTTTTCGTGCCGGTTTTCAGCCGTTTTTCGCCGCACGCTTGCTGACGTGAATTAATCGGGCGCCGCTCTCACTTGAAAGGGGCTTAAGGACCGGCAGTCGTGTTGTTTTGTGTTTTAAAGAGGGTGCTATTAGTGTGAGTTATATCGTTTGACGCCCCCATTGTTGGTGTTTCTTTTTAAATGAAGTGTATAATTGTCTTTGCGAGTGTATTTAAGATGTCGCTAAGGTTTGGTGTCGATTGAGGTGGGTGTGGAATTAATTGCTGAGTGAGTTTGTGTAAATACATATTACCTTTTGTTACTGAAACTTTAGATGAAATAGAGATGAAAATAGACCATTTTTTTCAATAGAACACATTAAACTACCTTGAATTTTGTGACTGCTTGCAAAAACTGCACTAAGCTTATGAAAATTATCTGTTTAGATTAAATCTTATTAAATAAATGTCATACCACTGGTTGACAGACAACGCACAGACAAACTAGTGGATCTAGACGCAAGAAATTGCATAGAAATTCCTTATGTAACTTAGGTTTGGGCACTAAAGAGGGATTTTTGGAAAATCAACCCTTAAAGGGGTCAAAGTGTCCAAAGATTGTATAGAGTATATATTCTTGTAAGTCACGATCGGGCACAGGGCTTTTGAATACCTAAATAATATAGATCTTACTATAAACGTGTAATATCTTCCACAAAATATCATTCAATTTAAATTTACGAAACCGAAATTTATAACGAACCGTCATTCCCCTGTCTCGAGTCATTCCCTGGTCCAGTCATGTACTAAGGTTGGTCGGTTATCGCTTGCACGGGGGGCGTCTGTATAATCCACTGCTTCCACGGGATTGCGTCATTACCGCGATATTGCGTCCGTAATGATAGATAATAAATCGCTACCGCGTCCGCTGCGAATTGAACTGTGTAACATTGCGTCTTTAAAATCGTTTTTAGGACTGCATGCATTTTGACGATCTGTCGAGTAGCACAGTTGGTTGTGACCCTGCTCTCTGTCCCGGGTTCGAATCTTGTTAGGAGCAAACTTTGTGTAATGTGCATTAATGTTTGTATTGTACCCAAGTCGTGGATGTATCTATCTATCAGCCGATATACACGTCCACTGCTGGACATAGGCCTCCCCCAACGACTTCCACACATCACGGTCCTCCGCCACTCGCATCCACCGGCTTCCTGCGACGCGTGTGATGTCATCAGTCCACCTTGTGGGGGGGATGTATATTATCTATATAAGTATTATATACTTGGATCGTCCCCAGCCCATTGTACGGTAACCATAAGACATAGGTTATTTAGTTTGGGACCGCTATACAATTGGTGTGTTCGTCTGGCGATATTTACATATTATTACTAGCTATCCTGGCGAACTTCGTACCGCCTCAAAATGTATTAGAAAATGTTTTTTGTTGCGAATATTTCGCATGTTTTAATAGTTATTCTGCTATTCGGGGCGGAGACAAATTCAAAATATGAAAGATCTTTAAAATCAGCCCCCCCCGTTCCTGAGTTATAAATGGAGTAACTAATACAACTTTGTTTAATATATATATTTGTCTTATAAATATAAAGCTATTTCTAAAATACAATAGCTTTTCAAACTCTAATGCCTGTTAGGTCTTAAGAAATGCTTTGTGTCATTAATTACCAAACTAAGTTACCTTAAAAGACTACGTTTAACTTCTATCAAGTTGAGCTGAGTCATTGTCACCGCCCCAGCACGGCTCATTCATTCTAGCCTATTGTTTATGGCTGACGGTTTTTGTGCCTAATTAAGCTATTTATTGGCCATCTGAGGTACTTCTAGGTATCAAAGGAATTGGCTATTCTTATTATGAGACTTTTCATGGGCCTCAGTTGCCATAATTTATTTCAGTTCTCTGTTTGTCATTTAGTTCTATTTTATAAATAAGAGCCAGGTTTTGTATAATGACAAAATATCTTTCTTAATAATTTTATTTATTGTGGCATTTTTATTCGCTGGCTCATTTTTAGTATAAATACGTCAAATCATATTTTCGTCCTCAGTCTAGAGGTTAAAATAATCCTTATAAATATATTTACGATCAGGTTTTCTCAAACAAATTACTTGTATGTACAAAAACGATATGTGTGCCAAACCGCTGCAACTTGGCAATGTGCCTGGCTGGAAGACTAACCGTATTGCCACGTCAAATGGCAATGCTAATCATGTATGTGATTTATCAGTAGACTCCCGGGCCACTAGTTGCCTCGACCAGCCGTTTCACCATTTCGCGAAACATATGATGGATGCCTCAACCCCAAGAGCCCATAGTATCCACTTCAAAGAATTCAACTATATAAGGTTTAACAATAATAGTGTAAAATATTTTAAGAAGTTCATTGGTAGGCTATATATGTCACATTCTTGAAGAAATTAATCAATGTATTTGAAATTTAAAAAATACACTACGTACTAAGTTCGCGATGAAACGGTACTGTCTCCCTTTATCACAGAAAAATGCACTGTATACGCATATATTTTATACATAAACACAATCGTTATCACCTATTTGTTAACTCCTTAAAATATTGTACACTATTTTTGTTCAACCTTATATAACCATGAACAAGGTAAGATCTACCTACTTAAAAAAAATCTGGTAGCACTTCTTTTTTTTATGTTCAAACAACTTATAAAGCAAAGCTTTGCAATTCCTTTGGCAACATTTCACTAATTTTATCATTCAATTTCGCTTTCCTACAATATAAAGCTTAATTAAATACGTTTTTCATATCTGAAGATCCCGGAGCACAAAGCACATAAATTCTTTTTTTCCACATAGTTGAGCATTTCCCTCGCCCCGAGCCAAATGTTTCATGTAACAAGACCCGACCGAAAGACACCCATGGTAAATACGGCCACGGGAATAATATAGCCTACGGGATAATTTAATACCTGCTAGCTTAATAAAATATTATTTGAAAAATATTTTGAGCTTTTAAAAAAACATAAATATATTTCTTTCATAAACACAATGAAATTTACTCCCCTATTTATCTATACAGCACTTAGTTTTGTTCTCCTAGCACTTCTATTAAAGTCTCATTATAAGCACCAATATAGTAGGTACTAGCTAAATAAGTGCTTAGGGACACTGTTCACTTTAGCGTACGTAGCCTCAACCATCGTAAGTCTAAAAACATATAAGTATATTACAACGCTATCTTCCTTGGTCAAACAGAAAAAAAACAACCTCCATCCTAAATTATGAACGCGAAACATGACCCATTTCTCGCAGTGGGCACAGAAAGATGTCAAAGCTCTCATTAGTTGCAGAGGCAGGACGCAATTCCGCCACTGTCATGTGACGTCACCACAACACGTGCCCGTCACGGGGCGGGCGTGACGCTGCGGCCGCCGACCGCAGCCGACCGCAGCGAATACGTGCGGCGCCGGCCGGAAAGTGAAGTGCGCCCTAGCGCCATTTAAAAAAGCGCCATGATTAATTTTTGAAGTCGGTTAAAAATATGGCGGCGTTGAGTACTACTCAATAGTCAGTAATGTATAAAAAAAGGAAAATGAGGGTTCTGCGTTTCGTTTTGAATTTACAATTTGCTGTTTGCGTCGGTACTATAGAACTCATGCAGCACAAAGAACGTGGAATGCGGAACTCTGAACGTGCGTATTTTTATGGAGTTATTCGCGGGATTAATTATATGAATATGACTTAATACATTTCTAATTCGTACCAACATTATAATATGACTTCTATGTGTATACATTGAAACGAAACTAATTTTACGGATTTTATCGCGTTTATTTTATGTTTTGTCTTTAGTAAAATTTGTTTCATTTCAATGTGTAGTATTCGCGTAAATATAAGAAATTCTATGTGTATAGATAAAAAGGCAAAATTGATATGTCTACGTGCCAAAAATACGGGCCACTCCGACTCTCGCGCCACACGAAAAAAGTGAAGTGGCAAAATTGAAATCTGATTGGTCAAGACGAGGGTCCACATTCTGACGCAACGATTCGCGCTATTTATTGACTCACCTTATCTGCCTTACTTTACGGGTCAATATATTAAAGGATCTCCTGGTTGCGACAACCTTAACACGGAATAAGAATCCGTTGTGGAAGTTATATAAATTGAATGTCATTATAATTATGTAGTATCTGGTTTTTGTGTGAAATATTTGAGTGGTCTGAACAGTGTAAAGGTTATATCAATACCACCTAGGCCCTAATAAAGGCTATAATATAAATTAATAATGCTTTAAGAGACTTATTTTGTGTTGCCGTACTGTTTAAATTGATGAATCTTTGGTAGAAAATGAGTTTGATTGGTGTTAAGTAGTAGTTAGTAATGTGAAGAATTAAATTATTACATAATGTTATCTTTATAAACAAGATTTAGCTCTTAACATTTTTTTTGTTAGAACTTAAAGTATAATATAATCACTATCTAATAATAAAATATATACACGATCCCTTCCATTAATCTACAAAACCCCAAACTCTACCAAAATTTCCAGCAAGCGTCACCAATTTCGAAGGTAACCCAATAAAACCTGTCAACCACAGAATTAAGAGAAAAAAAAGCTAGCCGAGTAACTTGTCGTCCGCGCACCATGCAATCAGCCATTTCTGGCCATTCCTGGACCCAGATATTTTTAATTACCGTTATCTAGCCTAGACTAGCCTAGAAACTTAATAAACGAGAATACCTTATAGTAATTGGGGCGATGTTCTATGGATTTGCTGAGCTGGGAAAAAACCCCTTAACAGCAAAAACGAATTTGCGATGCTGAAATTTAGATATTTTTTCATTAATGTAAAGAAAATATCTATTTGAAAAATCTTTGTTATGCTTTCTGCCTACCCAATGAACACATTAGTGTACACTAATCCAAAACCAAATATTCCTGTCATCTCTCGATCTTTCCAATAGCGAATTACGAAAATACTGAAGACTTAATTTGAATCTTGGCTGGTGTGAATATTCTGGATTAAAATACCTATACGGCCTCTTATGCAATAGTCAAAGAACAAAAACCCCTGCTACGTTGGAGGTACAGTAACCGTAATAAATACACGTAGTTATCCGCAGATTGCGTGCGGAGTCCGCGTATAGTGTGCGACTGATACGCCATTATTCCTAAACGCGTATTACTTGCGTTTTAAGTTGCGATATTGCGTATACTGCCTAGTATACCAGTGTGAATCATGCGGGAATGGTAGATAATATAGTGTAGGCAAAGCATTTTATGTGCAAGCACTTGTGATAACGTAAGAAATTTTTCTTCTTCTTTTTTTACGTAATGAAATGAGAAGAAATAAAATGGATATGAATATGGCCTTACCAACAAATTAGTGGGTATTTTGCCAATGTCAAGTAATCAGTATTAATAACACGTGATAAATAAAATAATGGATGTGACATGAATATATGAAAATGGCGTCTACTCGACGAAATTATTGAGTGCGCACCGACATCTTTGTCCGTCATTCAACCACAAACAACCTCCTCCGTCCTTGTCATCGCACGGAGGTTAGTTACGTGTCGCCACGTTACATACTTTATTTTTTCGCCGTCAATAAGCTACAAAACTTACACCCCTCTTGCCAGTATTGAGTATAGATTCCTGTATATTGTTTAGAGTAGGTATTTCAGTACACCTGGTGTTGATGACGATGATGATGATTTAATATCCCTTACCTCTATTTATCTCCATGGACTATGGCCTAATCACCCTCGCATTGAGGGGAGGCCCGTGCTCAACAGTGGGACATTAAAAGCGCTGGTATTATTATTATATATTATATTACCTCTATCAGTGCATCGGTGGATATTTAACTGAAAAATTACCAGACACTTTAGAAGAATTTAAAAAACTAGTTCTCACTATTTTATTGTCATTGCCTACTAGCGTGTTTTATTTAATTATATTGCCGCGTTTACAATATAACTTACCACAAAAGACTGCAAAATTTTAACAAAAGAATGAATACTCTCGTTCGTCCGTGACACTCGACCGTTTTTTACCTATTTTCTGTGGCGAATATTCTGAAATAGCCATATTTCACGGTGGATGTATGGGCTAGATGAGGCTGCGGGCACACTACAGTATTCTGCACTAAACGAAGGTCTCTCGGGCCGATAAAAAATAGCCGGGCGTCGACGACCACCTGATTTACATGGTAACGCGTTCAATGTGTCTAGCTATACTTTAAAGTTTTTAGGTCGTCTGGTGGAGGTGCTTTTAGAGGTGATTTTTTATTATCTCGCTCTTACATATTTTTTAAGAAAAAAATAAATCGTTTGAAAAATGTGTCCTCTGGGTATGTAAATATATCTAGGGAGTAACAGATTGACATCAGCTATGTCTTCTATTATATTTGTAAATGTTTATAATCTAGATCAGGGATTCCCAAAGTGGTTTGCGAGGGGTCGACATAAACGAAAACTGATTTTGGGGTCGACGAGGTCTAAAAATTGACCTCTATTATTTTTTAAAGTAATTAGACTATGGGGGTCTGAGGTATCAGTTCATTTTGGAATAGGGGTCTCTTGCCCAAAATTGTTTTGGAATCCCTGATCTGGATGAATGGTAGGCTAGGTAAATAAACATTTTCAACAGTCAATTGAGGAACATTTGCATCCCCCCTCGTGTGAGATCATTGAATAGGATTTTTTAAATGACATGAACTGTGCAGTAACTCGACGTGTTCATTTGTAAACGCTGCGGATCCTGTCTACAGGAGTATTAGTGGTAGCAGTGGATATTCAATGTGGCGGACTAAGAGACATTTATAAAAACCGTTCAGTAACTACGGAACCCTACCTACTATGCGTAGTTAGCACGCACTATGCCAGTTTTCATTTATTTAGGTCTACACTGCTATACCGATATATATTACCTACTTACTATTTGCATAAAACCATCAATTGTCTATGTTTGGTAACTTAATAAAACTAAAATTTGTATACAACACATTGGCCGCAAAGCCAACAGGAAAGTACAAAAAAAAAGAAAATACCTCCCCGAAAGTATCGAGAATGACTTCCGCTCATACATGCGTATTGATCTCTGGGCACCAGTAGCCGGGCTATTCGAACTCATATAGATCGTAATGCGGCCATTCGCTATGACGAGAATGGCTTGCTTTTTCTCGGGAACCCGCTTTTATTATGTTTTTACGGAATAGGCGCAAATTTCACGTAATACCGCCGAACAGCCGCGACCTCTATAATCCGAGGGAATATTATCGAAATCGTTTTTCGGTTTTGGAATTTGAATAGTTGGCGTTGTTAAGTTGTTATGTAATGGTCGCGTTATTATTGTAGATATGGGGAAGTGGTTGCTCGCCTATGGATTTTTTGCTTGCGTCATCAAGCGTGTTTCTATTCGATTTTCAAACCGTTTACGTATTTTTTCTGCTTCCTCCTGCCCTCAATTCTGAGGATTGTAACTATTTAGGACATATGAAACTGGGATCGCCCTCAATCCATATTACACAGTGGATCCTGTGTAAAGTATTTGCGATTATATATTTTTTAAAATTAGACAACATGTGGACATTTTAATTCGAACACAGAATAAAAGTTTGGAAATTGTAAAATTACATTTAATTTAAAATCGCATCGAGGAACACTAAGATCGGCATTTTTGTTAATCTGCGACACATAAATGATCCTAGATAAAATATGATAATGTAACATCCTCCTAATCTTAATAATCATCTACTATAATATTGATGGTCGATTATCGATAATGCGTCGGCCGACACTGGCTGACGTGAGTCGGGGAGATAACGCCGCGGATTGCAAATTAAAAGGACTTTTATGGACCGTTACCGGGTTTTGTTGCCCAACCAAAAGTGATTCGGGCCCCGTTTTAACTGGTTTTAGGCAAGATTATGTTTTTGTGTAGGGTGTGGGAATAATTTGTAGAAGGCTTCCTCGTAAGTATGTCATTTAATCGAGGTAGAATCCCGATTTAAGCTTTAAAACCCCGTTCTGGACCCGTTTTTAAAATAAAATAAAAGAAACATCACACCAAAGGGACACCTAAGAATTTTATTTTGAAGAATTTTGCACCGTAAAATATTACTGTTTAGTAAAAAAAGAAAGTATAGTTGTATTGAACCATAAAAGAAGTTTCTCTTTGTCACGGCATATTTCTCATATTTATAGCAGGTAGGTAGCTATAGGCTACTAATTAACTCCGGTAATTAGCCTTGGCCGTCCGGTTCATTCTCCTTGCGCCATCTTAAGAAATTAGGTAGATATAATATGTTGTAAGTATAAGAATTATTTTTCCGATTTTCAGAATGTTTGGTCAGACGTAATTTACCTATGTTAAGGTACATTCATCAAAACATTTAAGGATCCGTAATCAAGCACCATTATCATTAAAACTGTGTTTCTATTATGGCGAAAAAAAAACATTTAACGAGGTCAAACACTTAATCCATGAGACGCAAAACATTAGCGATAATGTTCTTGCCATCGTAAAAAAAAAATACTTTATCGCTCTCACCGAGCGGCCGTAATTAACTCGAATTAACAATTTCTAACGCTATTCGGTACATCTGCACCCAGTAGTTAATACGTTTATCGTTCAATAACAACACGGTATCGTGTAAAAACGTTTAATGCGACGTTTAGGTGCCTAACAAGCCGCTGAGAATATCCAAGTTTACTGTTGAAACTCAATTAAAATGGAGCAATTTTGTTGTTAGAGTGGGGGAATGGAATTAAAGTTGCGTAACGCTGGGACGAGCTGTCGTCGTGCTCGTCGTAATATGATGTACTGTTTCAATTTAGCGGAGGCATTCGAAGTGGATTTATATTGTAATTTGTATTCAGTTGCTTTGCTTTGAAGGAATGAAGGAAACGGTGCGCACACATTGCTGGAAATACTTGTAGAATATTCGTGATGGCACATTCTTCACAAATGTTTACCAAAAAAAACTTTGGTGCTGCAGTTGAGAACAATAAACGATTTATAATCTATAGATCTGTTACTTGGCCAAATGTATACCTACGTAAAACCTAAAAATATTCATGGAGAAAAAAATGAACCGGATCAATCTGGGATTATTGAATAATTGTCTGATTTTCGTGAAACTAGATATAGTAAGTCGGGTCAACATTAAGGAAACAATTATTATTTAATTATTATTCCTGAAAATCGAAACTCGGCAAGGATAGTCAAAAACTAAATTCCTGACATGTAAAAAGTTGTTGGCACAAACTAAATCTTAAACTAAAAAAGTACCACAACGTTCATAAATAATTCGTTGATCCAAATTCAACACGAGCGAAACAACGAAAAAAGCAGGAACTAATTTATCAAAAAAGATAAATCACTAACAAAGGACATCTGAAGTTTCCCGCGACTTGCCTACTATCGCGGGTCTATTTTGCGCACACCCTGTATCGTTGAGGACGGTAGGTAAACAAAACGTGAATAATTCATTGAGTGCCCGCATTCGTTGGACATGGCGAGACGAGCAGGAAGGTGGTCATTGCGTGTTGGGGATAATACGAGGTACTCGAGGACATACTATACTAATGATTAATTCAAGAGAAGTGTTTTTAATAGTAATATATTTGTACATACGTGCATTTTTTGCGATTTGAAACAAACATTTTATATAAGTTATATATTTTCTAGTTTGATTACAAGAACATTTGTATAAATATTCAATATGGAATGTATTTAATTATTTAAAATTGGAATTATGTTTTATTCGAGTAATTTATTTGAAAATAAATTTGTAAGGGAAGCCTTTAAAAAAATAATTCAACTCAAATGAATTTAAATTTCGAACTCAACATTTAAAATGTGTTCGCGTTAAAATCACAAACGTAACAGAATTTAAATTCCGAAGTGGGCGCATTCCAAATTCAAATCCGCACTTACCTTTACTAGCACCGTCTGGACCGCGAAGTATCGAGCACTCCTCTATTGTGCCGAACGGTGTGAACAACTGACGGACATCCTCCTCGGACTGTTGTTTGCTGAGCATGCCAACGAACAGCTTCCGATCTGTGGTGAAAGAGACCCTATTAGTGCGAGAATAAGGCTGAAGTATTGATTTATTTATTTATTATTCTGTTACTAGCGATTTTGCACGTGGACATTCGGAAACAATTGGTCCAATTATTCAATAAAGGAATGTATCCGTTTGTGCCTTGCAGTATTTACTGATTTGCCTTCTAAACCTATCAGTTTTCAAGGCATATTGATAATTACACAGAACGAGCTTAGAACACAGTTTCCCATGGGTTAATTACCTACGACTTAGGCACTCTTGTATCGCAAATGGTGGGATAATTAGGAGTTATAACAGCTAGTAACAGAATGCACTATAACAGTGAGCCACACCACAATAAGCCTAGCGGTGGTGCGTGGAGCGGCGGTCTTAAGCTGGACTTCGGTGCCAATTGGGCACTTGAGTTCCTAGCGGGTGACCGGGCGAGTGCGGCTTGACGGGGCGCTATAGCGCACCGTTTGTTCATATTACTGTCGCAAACGACCGAACTTCTTTAAAAAAAGTGTATTAAGGAAATATTTATTTTATGTAATTTATTATGATTTAGTTTTAATTTGTCCATGTACAGTTTAGCGTCTTTTATTCAGATTTATTTTAGAAATCTCACTAAACTTACGGGTTTATTTTCCAATAAGTAGCTTAATACTTCCCTTGAAACGTCACCTTACACAATAGAGTAAACAGTAAAGAACTAGAGCATAAAAAAATCAAATCTCGCTGAATGTCTATTTTTTTTTTTTTTTTTTTTTTATTACATTATAGGCAAGTATTTGATCTCGATCTCACCTGATGGTAAGTGACGATGAGATCTACGATGGAGCATACTTGCCTAGATAGGAAGGCGGCAGTAGATAGAGGCACATGCAGCGCAACTGATCTGACCCGCCATCCATGAATGTCTATGACGTCCTCAGAGCACAAATTATGGGTAGTCAAAACAATATGTCGGTAGTCTACGACAGTATGGCGCGCGTACACAACGCCACCTAGTGGCACCACAGTCGCGCTTCAAGCTACCCGCTAGCACCACGGTACCGGTATTCCTTTTTCGAAAAATGACTTGGTAAATTTATTACTATTTTTAAATTTAGAAAGTCATTTCCACATTGAGTACATTGATTTAATAATCTATGGATATGTAACGTAAACACGCATAATTTTTTTGTCATATTTATAAGTCCTAGCCACTTAAAAATACTTGTATTTTATTTTTTGTAGCTGATTTAAAAAAAATATGTTTTGAATTATTTGCGTTTATGTTACAAATTTGTAGCGCTGTGTATGCGCGCACTAGTTGCTACTGTTGTCAATGTTAAGTCAAGGAGGAGACAGCCTACTCTTAATGTAAGAATTTTAGTGCATCTAAAAATTTGTGTATAAAATGCCAAAAAAAATCGATATTATTCATTTCGTTTAATAGTATTTTTGTGTTTTCTTCAACAATCGTTGATCTTTTCTCAAGAAATCAATTATTTATTTAACTGCTTGTAACAGTGCTTTCTGTTCAGGGTTGATTTTTAGATGCACTTAAAAATGTTGAGAACAGCGCCCTATCTGGTGTGATGAGCCGCCGCCCCCTCACGCGCCCGCTCTCATCACCATCATTATCATCATTCATATCACAACGTGATGTAACAACAACAGCTCTATAATAACACATAACACACAGTTTTAGTTAATCAAGTACAACGAACAAAATTCAAATTCAGATCAACACAAAAAATTAGCACATTACACTAAAACGTTGCAATGGTGAATTGACGAGGGTCCCGTAGGTATTAGGGGTCACACATCGATATTAGGGGCTACGGAACCCTCTGGGTTCGGGTTGTTACTTAAAAGACTTCTGTGCGAGCTTACAACTATCACGCGTTAGCCAATCTGCGTTCTTTTTTCAAAAGAGCGGTATTAAAAATTTGAGCGTGTTAAGGCTCTTTACAGAAATCGACGTAAAATATGTATTTTTTTATTTATTTAATGACATAATAACATAAATTCACACTAATTACGCATCGAAATGAATACCAAAAACAGAAAAACAATATTTTTACAGCACGACGATAACTAATGGTGCAGAGTGAGTCTTCTTTATTCCACATCCAATCTTTTGCGGTGTGCACAAGGTAAATATTTTCCATAAAAAAATATTTTTATAACTTTATGAAATTGAGAAGTACTTATAAAATAAAAATAAACAGCAAGTAAATTTGCTGCCATACTTTGCTACTGGACAGTCAATACCGATAAATTAAAATAATAAAAAAATATTTAGCATTTGTTATTCAAAAAAAAGACTGCCAATAGAAACTTTTAAATTCGAATCTCGAACAACAAAATAAGTAATTCTAGGTCGGAAAAAAAGAAATCGAATTCTAAATTTAAAAACACTAAACTGTAGGCATTGCACACACGTGAAGAGTGGATGTGGAATGGTCTCACTTCGCGCGCTATCGACAGACAGTGACAACAGTACAGCCTAGGGCACGCACAACAAACGCTACCTGGGTCCGCCTATGCGCGCCGCCTCCCCTCGCCCCCTGGAACACAAGAACATGCTACACACCAACTCCACCGCGCCACATTAAAACTCATTGGTGTGTGAAATGGAATCTAAAAAAAGTTATGATAGGTGTAAACTTGTAATTTCTGTATGGTCTGATCTGTATGTACTATGTTAACAGAACCGAGGTCGACAATGAATTCATATAATTTTTAGAAGAGAAATATAGGTAGTATTTTTTGATTACCTTCGCACTCGTGGGAAAGATTTTAAGTTCGAAAATATGGAGTCATAATGGATGTTCGACGTTTGATCTCTCTTTTGGAGTAAATTAATAATTTTCCGGAGTTACCAGGCGGTGGATTTATTAATACGTATATAGCTATATAAATATGTAACAACCAAGTTCAACACAAATAACAAGAATTACAACATTACACAGATAAAAACTGGAAATTAGAACCACGATATCAAACAAATAAAAAAAATATAAAAAAAATATATCATATTTCCGCGTGTATCGCTGACGTTTTTCACATTGCATTGATATTCGCGAATAATATATTATCGCAAAGAAACTACGAAAAACCGTAAACCCGTGCAGTGCACACGTTCACCGGTAACATTGTTCGGAAATATTAGAACCGGTTGCGGGTGGCCATTAAATTCAGATTTATGCCCGGACCGGGCGGATACCTCCCCGCGCGACTCTGCTAATGACCAACTAAATTGAGATAATTTCGGTACCTACGTAATAAGGCTGAGGACGTACGCACTGGATTATACTGCGAATGTTTTATGTCCATTTTAAACATTTACCCCAAAATTTGTAAAATGCTTTCGCCCATTTACAATGATATTACAAAGCACTTTCGCCTCTAATGAAAGCTGTTTCCATTAGATATTGTAAAGTAATTTAAACTTCTATAAATGTGTGGTATTGTGTGATTTTCTGGCGTATTTAGGTACTACAATAATCTTCAGTTTTAATAAGTAACATGTAACTTAACAAGAGACAATTTTAAATTTCTCTATGTCTTGACCAGGGTATCCATTTAGTAATATCTAAAATATACTATCAAACAAAATCGTGTAAAGTTCAGTCTAGATGTTAAAAAGTCATACACAGAAAAAGTCATAGATGAAAAATATTCATTAACCTATCTCCGAGGATCTCTATAAAATTGTCACATACCTACTTATGAGTGCCCATACCCGAAAACTCGTACCTTACATCCCAGACGGTAGCAGTCCACAGATTAGAAATTAACTGTAAGAATAAATCCAGCTGGTAGACGTAATACCGTAATTAATTCAACACTTTATTCATACGTCCCCGAGGATTAAATTCGGAGCGTAGGTCAAAAGTAACTTCAAAATTCGGTACCTATTTCTGTATTAAATCTTCCGTACTTTTAAAAGGGCTCTGATGTAAAATTAGATTTTTGTTTGAGTAAAGAAAGTTGGAGTTGTAGATGAATCACTAAAAATGTTGGAGGATTTGAAAACAATCGTTTTTGATTTCTTATATTTACGCGAATACTACACATTGAAATAAAACTATTTTTTAAGGATTTTATCGCGTTTATTTTTCGTTTTTACGTTCCTGACGTTTGAACTCTAAAATCAAATTTACAATGGAGTTAGAGGCCAATAACTCTCTAGCTTTCTTAGATGTCTTAGTCATCCGAAATTCCAACAACACCTTAGGCCACACCGTGTATTTTAGTCGGTTTATTATTCGGTATATTAGTCAGTTCTTACCATCTGTCAAGTGTCACATTCCTCTACAAGATACAGGGGTATACAAACTCGATTGTGAATGTGGGCTCTCTTACATAGGACAAACTAAAAGAGCAATAAAAACCCGCGTAAAAGAACACATCGCTGACGTGAAACACCGGCGCTCCACGAAGTCTGCAATCTGTGAGCATGTACAAGATCGCACCCACCATTATATCAGATTTGATAAGCCACAGATCCTCGCAAAAGAACACCGATTCCGACCAAGGATGATACGCCAGGCCATTGAAATTAAGAAACATCCTAATTTCAACAAGGAAGATGGCTGGGTGCTACCACCGACTTGGGATCTAGTGATTAATATTATTAAATCGAAAACCAAGCGTACCATTGCAAGAACTCAAGATACTGTGAGCACTTTCTGCATAGATCGGACCACAATCAACAATTAAATATGAGGGTAGCCCGCTTCTAACTGTGACACCAGGACCTCAACCACCTCAGTCCTCCCGTGACCATGGTTGCTGTAAAGCAGCCGAAACGTCGGGAACGTAAAAACGAAAAATAAACGCGATAAAATCCTTAGAAAATAGTTTTATTTCAATTATTACAATCGTTTTTCCTTTTTTTAGTCTTTGCAATTAAAAACGGCATTTTTATACAGCCATATTAGCGCGCAAACTCTGCGATATATATATACACGCATCTGTTGGTGCGTTAATAAGCCTAGTTAGTCACTTTTAGGCTGCAATTGTGCCATTAATGCGAGGGGTATTTTGAGCTATACAGGATGTCCCTTTATAGTGTCACATGAAGGGCAATTACTTTAAATATTGAAAATAGTAAATTTTCCATGGCGACTTCTGACTGCATTGAAAGATATTTGGAAAATGGTCTACGCAGCCTGATGAATAAAAAAACCAAAGTCACCATATACGACGTATGAAGAGATCAATCATTAGGACTATTTATTTCTAAATAAAATGTTATTTCGGAAACACCTATCAAAATAAAATGTTATTTCGGAAACACCTATCAAAATAAAATGTTATTTCGGAAACACCTATCAAAATCTCGGTCTCGGTCGTCCATTTCTTTATTACTATGTATAAATATACATGTTAAGTCAGCCCTATCTGAATTAATTCATTAATACTGAATGAATACGTAGCCTCGCAAGGCTGCCTCAGGCTTGCCGATTGCAGCAGCCGCAGTTTTGATCTGACTTATTTCACGTGAACATGACATTGCAGACAGCGAGGCCAATGACAAATGACAGTAGTTGCTTAGCGACCACAGACGGCGTAGCACAGCTGCTCAGCCAGCACACGGCTAATCAAACCACTGCGCAGTCACGCTCCTCCAAACAATTCCACACAATTATATCATTAATTGCAATTAGAACTATTGGATTCCAATTGTGAATCACTCACCCGCGCTACTGACTTCGCACCTGACCCTGGATGACCTAATTAGGTTGCGGTTGCCTACCAACATCGACTCACTGGCCATAGAGATCGGATTCCGAAGCTTGATACCGTAAACTCCGTTTAAAACAAAACGGCATAGGTACTTCATGAGTAATGCAGGGGTACACGTAAAAGGCTTCAAAGAGATGATTAATACTCCAGGACACTCCAAAGAATTCATTGGACAAAAGAAACTACAAAAGTTTTGTAGACTTCAACTAAGACAGGTTACTGGAGCGCATACAGGCGACGACGGAAGTATGTTTGGGCTAAATTAAGGGGCCTTTCACGATAATGTTGATTCCTAAGATGTTGCACTCCATTTCTTGTTTTTAGTTGCGTGTTTTAGCATACGGCTACATACATCAATGATTAACTATGATATTTTCTTCAATCTAATAACAACCGCATCCTCCTTCAGAGTCAGCTAGCTTGCCATAGACACAATGTAGGCCTTAATCCTCTTTATGGTGTTGCCTTAATCCTGCTCCACGGCGTACGCGCCCCGTGCTGCACCGCACCGCACCGCACCACACCGCAGCCGCAACGCTTTCATTAAACTCTACCATGCAACACCATGACTGGCCGTCTCAATGCAGCGATAGCTAAACTAATTATACGGTGGATGACCAACAAGTGATGTGAGAAATTGATTGGTTACTATGTATAATTATTGTACAATGTTTATGAAAATTGGAAAGGCTTTGAAAAAGCTTCCTCCAAGCCTTATTCCAAATGTTATTCGGTCAGCTTAAGTTGATTGCTGTCTGCTCTCCGAAAAATGATTAGTAAGAATAGGTGTACCTACTTTAAACTGGCATTCTCAAGTATCATGGATGTTAGAGTGATACCTAGGAGGCAGCTTAAAGTTCGTTGGGAGATCGTAAAACCATCCTGATCTAATAACCATTAGCAACGTCGCATATATAAGAGATCCATGTAACTTCACTTAAAGCTGGCTATCATCAGTTATTTTTTATTCTTTTAAACCATGGCATTCTTATGGAGAAGTGAAGAGTTCGGCTAGACAAATAAGGCTTAAGTGGTTTTACGAATTACGCCAAGACAGTCCAGTTGTTCTTCACCAACATTGCGCTGAATACTCTGACCTGCATTTCTATAATAAACATTACCACTTTCATAACAAAACACATAGCCGTTTGGTCGAAGGAAACCCTTCGTCCACCACCAAACCCAATCCAACATTTGCTTTGTAAATAAAAACGGCAGCATGCACGGGGGTTCCACACCTTTCTCCTATATTACCTAGCCCCCAATCAATCATACCAACATATTGTTTGCTTAGGGATAACGTTTCCCTTGTAACGTGAATTTATGAGGGTATGCGATATTATTGATAGGTCTCATGGATGGTTTCATGCAACATTAGCGGCTTGATTGGTTGCCGCGAAGTTCCTGTTTTATTTTCGCAGCGAGGGATGGAAATTGATCGCGTGCATAAGATGTAGCTGTGAATTGTTGATGCTTTATCCGGGCAGTGTCTTGTGAAGTGGATTATATTGCTTCGTACGGCCAAGTAAAATATAGTCCGACCGAATTTTTTAAAATAAAATATTTATTGATTTATTATACTTACGCGAATACTACACATTGAAATAAAACAAATTTTAAGGATTTTATCGCGTTTATATTATGTTTTTTACGTTCCCGACGTGTGGGCTGCTTTACAGCAACCATGGTCACGGGAGGACAGAGGTGGTTGACGTCCTAGTGTCATAGTTTGAACCGGGGTCTCTCATATTTAGTTGGAACGTAAAAAAACATAATATAAACGCGATAAAATTCGTAAAATTAGTTTTGTTTCAATAGAAAATGTATGTTTGGACTGAGTGTGTGTGTGTGGTTGGGAGAGTGTGTTAGACTGTGTCGTATATACTCGTATGTGGTAGTACCCACTGCCATACATATATAACAATACATAGGTATATATGAGGGGTTTGTGTGTGTGTTTATTTAATGAAGTTATAAGATTTGAAAAAAAACACCTATAAGAGTAGACAGTTAATTGGTTAGTAGGGTACATAACTTTTTTGCTTGTTTGTTTTTAAAAATAAAACCAGAACATGAAGACTGTTAAAACGATTCTCAGAAGAAAAAGTACTGTGTATCCAATATTCAAGAACGTCCAACCCCTGGAGGCTCATTCACGTTATACACCAATTAAGTGAGGCCCTTTACTTTCAGTTTCAGCATAAATTCGTTCCTAAATTGCCTGCAAGTAGCTTAAAACCGTTGAAGCGAAAATTTCAATGTTCAGATGATTCCATTAATTAGGCATGCTGTGCTCGCCTCATCGCGCCAACTTGAATAGCCAATTACATTGATAATTGGAGGTCGCGCAGGTGTCTTGGGGACAAAGACGGTGTTGTGTGGTGCAAGCTATCAGATAAATAAATATCTCCAGACGAACACACCAACAATACTATCCCACACTAAGCAACGCTTCTATTATGGGTACCGTACTATGGACTGGGGGCGAACCCATTATATATTACTTATATAGATATTAAACATCCATTAATTAATTGGGTACAAACTTTCGTGCTGATAACATAAAGTTTGTCCGTACCAGGATTCGAACCCGGGACTTTCGGCACGGAAAGCAGGGTCACTACCAACTGCGCTAATCAGGCCTTCAATATCATTGTGTGTATTATCTACTGATATTCTTATAGAAAAGATAGCCCAAAAGTTCAATAAAGAAAAACAATTTTAAGTTTTTTTGCAAGCACCTTTATTCTGAAGTAAGTTACTATATCACATGGAGAGTTCTAAGTCGAGCAGTGGTAGATTTGACAATATAATAATAAATACTTAGATTTTTTTTATTTAGCTTTTATTTATATTTTTTTGTTATTTATTGTGAATGCGGCTACACTGAATATTAGTAATAAATTCTGTCAATATACATAAGCAGGCATATTTAAATTTTATATTCATATAGCTATTAATATTGTCCTCTATTATTTACCTGAGGTACAATATACAAAAAAAAATATGTCTATGGAACCCCTCGTAACTTGTTACTTGCGGCAGCGGTTAGAGTGACAAATTTACGAAGTTTGATTATATTTAGGTTATGCGTTTATATGTTTACGTTTATATAGCTTGTTTACTGGTGAACGGCGCGTCTCTACTCTGTATTATTCGGTTTTGAACTACGTGACTAATTTTAAGGTCAGTATGAGGGTAGACAATTATTTAGATCAGAGATTCCCAAAGTGGTCGATATCGGTTTCCCAGGGGTCGACATAAACGAAAACTTATTTTGGGGGTCGACGAGGTCTAAAAATCGTCCCCTATACTAATTAACACAAGTTCGTATTTGAAACTTTCAAGATACTGTATAAGTTGTGTTACGTGTACCAACTTGTTATAAGAGTGACTAATATTTTAGTAGGAAGTATCCTTGTTGTACTTTTAAAACACTCAACAAGTCGATAAGCGTGAACAAGTTATGGGCGTCTGAGGTATCAGTTCATTTTGGAAGAGTGGTCTCTTGCCCAAAATAGTTTGGGAATCCCTGATTTTGATGATTCGCCGATATTGACTCAAATAATTATGTGTATACCATATACCTGCGGATAAAATGTGGCTTATATCTTATTCCTGAGTATAACTTGTTTCTGTAACAAGTTTTATGAAATTCTGGTAACATCCGTGGAATTAATACGGGCATTTCAATTACAGAAGAAAGTAGGGATTTCTCATTCGCCATCAGACTCAACTCGGTCATCACACTGAGTAACTGTGAGTGGCATTTGCCCAAAATCGATGCTGCTCTTGTTATGTTGATCTTACTTCTTACAAGAACAAGACCACCTAATTATAAACGATAAAAGACTGGCATAGGATTTTGTTCTATTAATAACTCGCGTTCCGAGGAATCGTACTCAGAATTTCATGTCTCGGTTTACCCCTAGACCAACAAAACACCAAGGATTAAAACGGTTATACGGTAAGGTTGAAACTAAAGCACTTATACACACTATATCAAAAAAAAAAAACAAAGCGACCATTCTAAAAAAATTAAAAAATATATTACTAAAACAAGTCAACACAATACTAGTGTCTATAAAAAATATCAGTGTCTTATACAACAACGTTGGTATATCAAACCACTATTGTCTATAAAAAAATATTACTACAACAACGTTGGTATATCAAACCACTATTGTCTATAAAAATTATCAGTGTCTCATATCATTAAGTGCCTTACTAGCCGTCTTCTGCCGTCGCCACAATTTCATCTCTAATCTGATAAGCCGTTAATGTGACACCAAAATCGGATTATATAACAGCAAAAAGGTGTCGCACCTCATTAGAGGGCGGTCCACCGTGTAATGCGAGTTATAGTTTCATTATTTATTAATAAATGAGCTTAGTTGTTCGACAAATTTTAGCTGACATAGGGAATTTTACAGTACGATTCAGAAAAATCATATATACTAAGTGTTGACCCGCGCTTCTTAAGCTAATGTGTAATAATTATGTGAAATCAAAATTTCGAAAAATCAATTTAAAAAAAAAAGTGAGTACATAGTTTTTTTCGAATTTCTGAGTTTACATAAATGATTACGAAATTCGCTTCGCAGTTAATATTATCGATTGACTATCGAGCTTTGTAAGGGTAAATTTCTTTCTTGTCTTTATTTACAAAAGTAATTTATAAATATGGGAAACATGTAGCCATTAACTTGTAATTATATACATAGAATTAGTACTTTTTTAACCAGCCACTCAAGCCTGCCTAGCCGTTCCTACATTATTCTCACTTACCTAAAAAAATTATAGGAGTGAAATCTTATATATTTATAAAAGACCTTTTTAAAAAGAGCAACCATGGAGTTCCTTACCGGTTCTTCTCCTCAGAAACGGCATTCCAAACGAGTGGTATAGTTGGGGCTTAGCATTTTGTGACGATTTTGACGATTTATACGTACTGTACTTAATGGTTTACATGAATATAAAATATTCTGATTCTATTGGAGATGGTCAGTATCAGATTCAGTTGAGAGGCACATGTTTTATTTTCGGTGTCGTGTGGATAGTTTACGAGCGGTGTGATAGGTGGCGTTGTTTACTGCGTTCTGGGCCATTAGCGCTTTGATTTTACGAGCTCACGTGAACGGCTACCTACCGAGATCTTTTCACCACCAAAAACAAAAGAAATCGTCGATAAAAATTGTTTTACGAATCATTACAATATAATCCCCTAATTTATAGATGTTCTATAACTTTATCAAACGTCATATAATACTGCGCAAAGAAAAACTCTTGTGCTCTAGTACTATATAACGTTTGTTAAAGTGTCTATAAATTTGTTAAAGTGTATATAATACCAAGAGGCTGCGTGTTCGATTTGGACATTGCCAAAATTTAATGCATATGCCATTTACGTGATAAACTTTACTAGAACGAATAGCCTTCTAACATCTTGCGTGCACTTGCTTGTTTTGTACTGTCATGTGCGGTCTAATAAATACTATATTATCTTATCTTTAAGATAACTGCTGGTCAAAGAAGTTCTTGTATTTCACTATCCCCTACTATCAATAGATAGCATAAAATTTATTGCAACTAAGCATAACAAATCTTGTAGTAGAACTAAATTACAAAAGCAATGATAGCCAATCAAAACGATTTCAATTAACTACTTTACCCCAACTCAAATTGACTATCACAGTTTTTTTTGGAGAAATATAGTTAAAAATGTGCCATATCGTGTGAAATAAATTGCATTGACTCAATTTATTGGTGCAACCAGATCAAAGCGGTTGAAACCGGACACCACCAATTATAACTATTAAACGTGACCGCCGAATGTCTGTTTCCAACATTTGACGAGTGGCTTTGACCTGGCATTCATAAATTATTGCCATATTGTAGTTTTCTGTTATATAAGGTATATAAGGTATAACAAAAATTGTGTAAAATATTTTAAGAGGCTAACAAGTAGGTGATAACGATCACGTTTATGTATTACCTATATGTGTATACAGTGTTTTATTTTTCTGTCAGAAAACAAGCCGTTACATGGCGCACTTAGTACGTAGTGTTATATTGTTTTATTATATTTACACGAATACTACACATTGAAATAGAACGTTTTTTTCGGATTTTATATGTTTATTGATTTCTTATATTTACGCGAATACTACACATTGAAATAAAACTAATCTTAAGGATTTTATCGCGGTTTATTTTTTATTCTACGTTCCCGACGTTTCGGCTGCTTTGCAGCAACCATGGTCACGGGAAGACTGAGGTGTTTGACGTCCTGGTGTCATAGTTTGACGGGGGTACCCTCATATTTAGTTGTTACTTGCGGTCCGATCTACGCAGAAAGAGCTCACTGTGTCTTGAGGTCTTGCAATGGTACGCTTGGTTCTGGATTTTATGATGTTTACTACAGGGTCCCAAGCTGGCCCCAAGCTTTTATATGTTTATTTTATGTTTTACTTTTCCAACGTTTCGGATGATTTACAGCAACCATGGTCACGGGAGGAGTGAGGTGTTTGACGTCCTAGTTTGAAATGGGGTACCCTCATTTGCGGCTTTTTCATTTTCTTTTGAACAAATCTATCAAAGAAGAACATATAGATTTTAGAACTATAATTTTACATTATAACAGATTATGTAATCATGTTTTTTTTTTATAAAATTAATGGCAGAAAGTTCTGATCACGTGCGGGTTACACAAAGTGCTTTATCATAGCGCGATATTGTCTGTTGCGTATAGAAAAGTTTTAATTCAAAGCGATTAAAACTGTAAGGGAGCTGTGATAAACCGGCCGAACATTACTTTTTAATGTTCACGTGTACTGTGGGCTTTGTTGATGTATATTATAAACGAAATATACGTGTTTGTGATAAATATGCAGACCAATATTTTTTATTATGTAAAAAGTTCATAATATAATAAAAAAATATATGAGAAAAAAAACAACTAGTATTTTTCAAAAGATATGTGCATGCGCAAATGCACAAAGATTAAGCAAAGCTGTTAATTACCAAAAATATATTATTTTAATTTTTGAGTTGTTTCATTATTCAAATATTTAAAAAAATCAGACAAATCCCTATAGCCAGCAGAGTCAAAATTTAAAAATAAAACAAAATAATAATCGTTTCACTTAAAAATACATAAATTCAGTTCATTTCTAATCACAAACACCCCCAAGCTCTGACGGAAGCCAACTGACCCCAACTTCGATGGACGAAAATAAACATTACATTTTCATATCCGCAGTCGGATGATAAAAGGTTGAACCGACTCATTAGTTCAAGATGTTCCGGAACTATTGGGGACCAGAACTCGAAAGTTAACAAGAATGTCGGCAAAAGCCGGGGGCGTGGTTAGTGTTGGATACAGTTCGTGTTCCGTTTTGTCATTAATTTAACGGAGGAAATTTTGGCTTTGGGAAATGAGGAAGTTGGAGCAGTACAACTTATTATGGATTAAGTCAATTATTTAAGTGGACTACTGAAGGCTCGTGAAAAGGCAAGCTTTATAATATTAGCTCAGAAATTACAGTTAGGCTTACAATATTATAGTCAAACCTACTGAAATAAATTTGATGGTCCTATCCTCAGCCTACTTTTCATAATTACTGATGTACGCTTATAAACCACTCGGCCGAATAACTTCCAGAATTCATTCTAAAGCAATATTCATCATGTTTGTCATCGTTCCATTTTGCAAAAGCAATTTTCATTAAGCCATCATTAAGCTGTGGTGGGAAAGTTTGGAGTGTGCCTCTTATCCCGGGACCCATGTCCCGGCTGATTAATTTACGTGGACGTACCCCGGACGCGAGCTTACCTTATGGTATATAGAGGTTGGAAGTGGTCTCATATTGTTTGGTCTATGGATTTTGTCGTCGATTTTTTCGTCATCATCTAGGTACCTTCTAGGCAAGTATGCTCCATCGTAGATCTCATCGTCACTTACCATCAGGTGAGATCGAGTTCAAATACTTGCCTATAATGTAATAAAAAAATTAAAAAATATGAATACACAATGATATACTTAAGATTTATTACTTTTTATGACTAGCTGCTAAAGTCTGCGTAGCTGTTCCTACATCGTTCTCACATACCCATAACAATGTACTACTCAAAAATGTAAAAGATCTTTTTTAAGAAGAGCAACCATGGAGTTTCTTGCCTGTTCTTCTCCATAGGAACGGCATTCCGAACGGGTGGTAAAGTTGTAGCTTATAGCATTTTGTAACTATTTTGATGTGGATTAGTTTAGATATTTTTGAACAAAAAAATATATATAAACATTTGAGGTTTCAAAATCCGAAGTATTGATTAAAGCTCATATCTACCACAGTCCTACGCGCTACTACTTTCACTCAACTAAAAGTGAAATTTTCATTGATTATCACCATAAACTAAAGCAATCTTCCTCATTCCATCATTCTATCTGCAAAGACAGCATCGGCGGGTTTGTAAACCCCAGTCCCCACGTCTCAGCCTAGACGGAAGGTGTCACTGCGCACGGCTCAAGCCCATCCATCAATGTACCCGCCTCTGTTCTGTTGCTGCCCTTAAATTTATTGTTTGTTGTGGATCGTGGTGATTGACGAATAAACATGTTATACTATTAGGTGCTAGATGTTTTGGTGAGTATTTATGAGTTTCATTATTTATGTAAAGCTTACTCTGGACAATTCTATGGGGTTAACAGTGTATGCACGTCGTTCGAGTCAGTAGATAACATTTTAATAATCCTACTATATACAAGAATATTTAAAGAAGTACGTAAGAATTTTATATCTTTTATTTTTTATTTTTTTTATTACGTTATAGGCAAGTATTTGATCTCGATCTCACCTGATGGTAAGTGACGATGGGATCTACGATGTAGCATACTTACCTAGAAGGTACCTGTTCACTCTCGACTTGAAAACACCCACATAATAGTCAACGGTTAACTTCATAAGGGTATAGTCAATAGTATATGTGTTGTATAATAATTATAGTTTAGTTTTAACTGTACCTACTACACGCTCGTATGTTTTATTTTTAACCGACTGCAAAAAGTAGGAGGTTTTCAATTCGGTTGTATTTTCTTACTTAATTTTAGTAGACGCACTTTACACACTGACTGTATCATTACCTTCTCATAAATTACCATGTAAGATGATTGGATGTTAGATAATTATAAAGGTTATAATGTATGTAAGGGAGCTTCGAATGAATGGGATTAAAGTTAATTACACATATTATATCAACCCCTTTAATTAGTTTGCCAACATCGTTTTTATCTACAAATATGACTTTATAGTTAGATATGCAAATTAGTTTGCGAAGGTTCATTAAAAAAAATAATTAAAGTTTGTTTTTAGATCTTAATAAACAAATGCTTGCTACATGGCTTTGGAAGATGCTAATAGGAAGAATTAAAAAACCCGCGGTATATCTAGTTCTTAAAACTGTAGAAGACAACTTACAGACTTAGTGAAACTCATAATCAATAACTTAGAAACCTAATCACCTGATATCAAATCTCAATTTAAGTCTTTTTTTATTCATGTAAATACGTATACCAAAAAAATCACCAATGAAAATCAGAATCTATAATCGATTCGAATCGTTGGTTCCACCACAGAAACTGTGGTTCCACTAAGAAGAGCTAACGATGGCTCTACATTCTCAAAAACATTAATACCACGCTGGGAACACCACTAGCACGTAATTGATAATAATACTCATGCCCAGTAATCAACTCACACAATGAAGTAAAATTAAAACCTGCTCGGATTAATTTAAATTACGAAGCCCGGATAATAAGATGTACATGCTTACCCCTATTATACAGTAGAATATTATAAAAGAACATTTCAAGAATACTTGTTTCAGTTATGTGTAATTTGATGAGGTAATTAAAAATGATTCAGTTCTTTCTTGATTGTAGAGCCTACCTATATACCCTCCCTCCTACAGCCGTTCTCTCTCAGCGCCATTGTTTTACGTAGCGATCCTTATTTTCCCGCAGACCAATCAATTTTCGATGGCAACATTCAGACGTTTCTCTGAAAGGGAATGTTACACGCGGCTAATAGCCATTGGCGTTTTTTACTCGGCTCCTTTGTGGCGCAGCGGACCGGCCGCGTTACTTTGATAAATTGAACTGTTGTTAAAGACTAAAGTGTTAGTGCTGTGTATAGATGTCGGATGTCGGATTTGTCATTGTGTGGCGTGTTTGGCGGCCGTTACTTTTTTAATGTAAAGCTTAAATGAGTTCGAATCAATCTCATCAAACAAGGATGAAGTGTGTTTAATGAGTAATGAATGATGCCTTTACCTGGTGAGATTTCTTTTAAATCACGCCGCTTCATTTACAACGATAGGTTTAAACTGAAGTCGTGAACGATAAGATAATATAAAAATGGCGCGAAAGAATTGGATGCACTCTCAAATCTTCTCCATACTTACTGAACTTGGAGAAGATAACAACAGTCAGTGTGAACGTTTTCATCTAATCTTTAAATCATTATGTTGATTTAGATGCGAAATTACAAAATATTCTATTTGTAATGTATTCAACATTACAAATTATTGAATAAAAAACAAAATTAGAAGATATTCTGATTATACGTCAGACCGATAATACGTAAAGTCGTACAGATAGATGTAACTAATAAAAAACTTTTTAACAAAATAAAAACCGTCTTCAAAAAACTAAAAAGCCAAAAATAATCTAATCTTGAAATCTACCTTGTTTAACTAAATCAAATATTTAACTAATCTGAAGTCGGTGCCAAAAAAAACTACTGAGTCGAGTATTACCGGTCTGCGCCAAAGACTATACCTACAAATTGGTCCGCGCATCTCGTTACTGGAGTATGCTTTTGCTATTCTTCGTCGGTTGTTTATTTGGCACCGACTTCAGATTAGTGAAATATTTGATTTAGTTAAACAAGGTAGATTTCAAGATTAGATTATTTTTGGCTTTTTAGTTTTTTGAAGACGGTTTTTATTTTGTTAAAAAGTTTTTTATTTTACACTTTTTAGTGGATATATTTACTATTCTTTGTCACTAAAAAGAATGTAATATCAATCTTTTTTTAGATTTATTTATAGCCAAAGTGCATCCCATAACAATTTCAATAAGCCCAAACACGGCTTGGATACATTGTTTTATTATAATGTTCCGGTTCCTCCTGGATTTATCATCAGATCAGTTCGATGGTACTATATTAATCAGAACCATTTCTTTAAATTTGCTTTGTCATAGTCGCTTAACGATCATAATCGAGATTATCTTGGCGCAACCCGTGAAATACGTATCACTGACAAGTTCCGGTGACCATTTGTGGTCTTCTTCATCACTTTCACTTCAGCAAATGATACTTTCTGAATGCAAATGCTTGACTTCTTGATGAAAATACCAAAATTGCTATAGGTTTGCCTATAAAATTTGAGGAGTCCTCTCAATTCCTCAAGGATCCCATGATCAGAACAATTTTTTGAAAAAAATGGGACCAATCTGTAAGCATATCCTTTCATATCAAGAAATAATTTTCCAAATCGGTTCATAAATGACGGAGATCTGAGGTAACAAACATAAAAAAAAAAAAAAAAAAAAAAAAAACATACAACCGAATTGAGAACCTCCTCCTTTTTTTTGAAGTCGGTTAAAAATAGAAATAAAAAGTCTACGCCGGCTGGCATTTGAAGGCTCCTTATAAAATAAGGTTGTCCAATTAAAACACCCTGCACACGGACATTAGACCGTCACGTGCCGACCTACGGTGTCCCCTCCCCGTCAAAATGAAAACTTTTATCACTAATTCAGATGATCGATAAGGAATGGCCGAGGCGTGCCCCGCCACCAGTAATAATAGATGATCTCCGATGACCTTTATCAAACTTAGACGTTTAACTTGCTAAGAATATGAAACTATTACTACATTCAGTCAGTCAGCTGTTACTATTTTGGCTGTAAGAAAAGGTCAGTATATCAACGTAAGCCATAGTCCTCGAGGGCTTCAGCAAAGGTAAGTACTTAAAGCAGATTTTTTTGGAACTTATCCACTTGCACATAAATTTGCTATCGTATAAGTACCCGATACTGATATAGTGTTACTGTTTATCCAGAAAGGAAAAAGCGCTGTCATCAAACCTTACTATTCTAAGATATTACAAGTGTTGTAAGAAACTAATGTAAATGTTGCAACCTTTTGGCGAAAATTAAAATAACTAAATAAAATAAAGTATGATTAATATCTTAACAGCTGTAGCAAAGTATATCAGCATCCATCTGACTTTAGATATACCGAATTACCTTTCATAATTTCTTGGGAGAATCTAATTTTATTTTCATCAAAGTCTTTGTGCTAGACAGCGTGGTTAAAATTGGGACAGTTTCCATCTTATTACATATTTTTATGGTAATTTAAGGCAAACTACTTTTTTAGTACAAATCCCCGTGTAACCCAGAATGGCAAATTGAATTATTTATCAAACGGGCGGGATATTAAAGCGATTTTATAGTCAATAAAGTTGGAAATTATTATTTTAATGGTGATAGCGTCGATAAATTCACATTGTTACGGGTATTCGGGCGTTACTGTGTAGAGCAAGCGCTTAGAATCATCTTAGAATGTAGAGACATGGATTGGTAGAGTCAGAAAGTGAACTAGCGTAGATACAAATATACCTAAGGTGTTTGAGATAAAGAGACTTACATTCCGATGACAGGAATTGTAATTTGGAATCCCGCTTGGTAGAGAAGTGAGATGATAGTGAAATGAATGATGATACAAAACTCACAATCATTACATGTAATGATGATGAAAAATGATAATGAATGAACAATATTATGATATCATTTATTGTGTCCATAGAAATGCGAAACGATGAGAATGTTCTTCGTATACATCGCGCGCGCCGTTCAATGCATACATTATGGATTTAATAGTCATAGCGTCATGTAATACTGCTTTAAGAGCGAGCTTCAGACTTGCATCGGTAGCAATATTACACCGAAGCCTTTGAAGGGTGATTCACACTCAAGTGTATCGTGTTTCCTAAGTATTAAGCGTACTGGCTTTATGATTGGATAATTGATTTCATTTGAAAACACAGATTATTCCTGTGAAATACTATTGATTTATCTTAAACTAGATCTAGTTTGACATAAATACCGCAGATACATCTTTGTATCTGCGGTATCGTACGTGTTAAAATTTGGAAAAACAAAAAATAGTCAATGTCCTTGCTTATGATGCACTATTTCCTGGTCAAATTTCATCAAGATCGGTTCAGCCTATAATCCATTTTAGTAAAAATAAAAATAGTTTGCTGTGGAACTTAAATAATTATTTATGTCAAATAAAATAAAAACCGTCTTCAAAAAACTAAAAAGCCAAAAATAATCTAATCTTGAAATCTACCTTGTCTAACTAAATCAAATATTTAACTAATCTGAAGTCGGTGCCAAACAAACAGCTGAGTCGAATATTGCCGGTCTGCGCCAAAGACTATACCTACAAATTGGTCCGCGCATCTCGTTACTGAGTATACTTTTGTTATTCTTCATCGTTAGTTTATTTGGCACCGACTTCAGATTAGTTAAATATTTGATTTAGTTAGACAAGGTAGATTTCAAGATTAGATTATTTTTGGCTTTTTAGTTTTTTGAAGACGGTTTTTATTTTGTTAAAAAGTTTTTTATTTTACACTTTTTAGTGGATATATTTACTATTATTTGTCACTAAAAAGAATGTAATATCAATCTTTTTTACTGGATAATAGGTATACCAATTATAACATCATCGCGAGAAAAACATAGATTCAAAGAAATCAAGATAAAACAAAAACCACTGAATCAATCTCGCTGAATTTTAAAAAGGTATACCTTATTTTGTAAAAAAGAATAATCGAAATCGGAACATCCACGAAAAAGATTTATTTATAGCCAAAGTGCATCCCATAACAATTTCAATAAGCCCAAACACGGCTTGGATACATTGTTTTATTACAATGTTCCAGTTCCTCCTGGGTTTATCATCAGATCAGTTCGATGGTACCATATTCATCAGAACCATTTTATTAAATTTGCTTTTTCATTGTCGCTTAACGATCATAATCGAGATTATCTTGGCGCAACCCGTGAAATACGTATCACTGACATGTTCCGGTGGCCATTTGTGGTCTTCTTCATCACTTTCACTTCAGCAAATGATACTTTCTGAATGCAAATGCTTGACTTCTTGATGAAAATACCAAAATTGCTATAGGTTTGCCTATAAAATTTGAGGAGTCCTCTCAATTCCTCATGGATCCCATGATCAGAACAATTTTTTGAAAAAAATGGGACCAATCTGTAAGGATATCCTTTCATATAAAAAAATAATTTTCCAAATCGGTTCATAAATGACGGAGATCTGAGGTAACAAACATAAAAAAAAAAAAAAAAAAAAAAAAAAAAACAACCGAATTGAGAACCTCCTCCTTTTTTTTGAAGTCGGTTAAAAATACATTAAAGAACTCAATTCTGATAATAGCAAACATATATAAGAAACTCAAAAGCTTTTATTTTTAAATCTACGTAAAAGCTACGAAAAAAAGCTCAATATCAAGGTGTCAATTATTTAAACAAAACTTTTTGCGAGAACAGTCCACAAACTTTTTCGGATAAGTATTTCTTTGAAAAGTGCCACATCATTGGGACGATTGAGAGGAATAAGTCGGAACTATTCCCGCGATAATATCACTGTCAAACCATTATGGGGGAAAAACATCGCGCACAATAACGAAAACGTTCGCAAAAACTATTACTTAAGCACCTTGCCGTGAGTTGCGCGAATAACTCAGAAATTAGCGAAATGGTTGTACCATCATACCTAGACTAGCCGATGGCCCTGCTTTACTTAAGAAAATAAAACCCTAAATATCTGCGGACTTATGAGAATACAATGTTGGTAATAGTTAGTAAAATTAATATAATAAAAATCAAAAACTATAAACTATACTTACCCGCTAAGCGCGACATTGATAATTTAAGTATTTTAAATCATGTCAATAAAACAAAACATTATTTCACAAAAGCATAAGAAAATTACTCCAAAACCGTTATTTGCCGAAATATTTCAAATAACAACACTAGGCGTCGACGGCTTGCGCGTTCCGTGAGACGGAGCCATCAGCAGTAGATTCCCACTTATAATTTATTAACAGGTCATAAGTGCTAAAATGTGTTCATTCATAAGTCCAGAGCAACGTGTGTTAGCTGCTCTTATAAACAATTCAGCGTATCCGGTTGCACCCGTGATTCGCCCTATGATGTGCCTTACTTCTTCTTCTTTTTACGAGAACAACATATCGATGAAATGAGGAGTTCCGATGTAATGAGGAGACGAGCCGATGTATTGATACATTTTTGAGGATTCACATTCGAGTTTTGAGACAGTGGTATAAAACAATCTTGTTTTTGTGTGTTTAACTTTTCGTTACTTAAAACCTTGACACAAATTATACTCTCACATATTTTTTTTATTAGAATTTCTTTGTCGTAGAATAATTAATTTGTTTCATTTATCTGAGTTAGTATTTATCTAAGCTTTAAACGGTATCACTGACAAATTACAGTGTGACACAGACAACTTTCAGGCTTCTGTACTTAAAACGTTGAACTAAAAAGCATTAAGGGCTCTGCTAAATTGAATTGGTACGGAACCTTTCCTTGCTAGGCTATTTAAGAGTGGATAACAAGCGGCCGGGTTGGCAGCGGACCCCACCCTGACCAAATTATAATTGGGATATAATATGCGGAATATGGGATCCGAAGGATTTTGGACGCGGACGTTATATATTTTTACGGGTCAATCAATGTGTCCTTTCAGAGGTTATGAGAGGCACAGAAATATAAAATTCATTGTGATTGGATGAGTACTTACATTTACATACGCAAATAAATTTAATGTTAATAGTAAATTAATACCGAAACTCTATCATGAAAATGAAGAGACCAACAACATTATCAAAATTTTATTAGTGGTTCGATGTAGATAAATAATATATAACCGCAAGACGAACACACCAACTATACGGTCCCACACTAAGCAACGCCTGTGTTATAGGTACCGTACAATGGACTCGGGGCGAATACAGTATATAATACTCATATAGATATTAAACATCCACGACTAGAGTACAAACATTAATGCTCATCGTACAAAGTTTTGTCCCTGCCATTACTACCATCTAAACTAATCAGGTCGAATATAAATTATTATACATCAATATATTGTGATGTAATTTTGAAATGTTTAGTTTAATTGTTATTTATTATTAATGTTATTAGTTTAATTTGGTATTCAAAGTGAGAGTCGTACAAGTATTCATTAAACCAACAGGACCAAATTCCAAATTCAGAATCAAAAGAAAGAGAGCTCGTCAGTCGGTACCGTCCCGAGGGGCAAACTCGAAAAATGCATTTGTAAATGAACAACACATTCGAAAAGACTCGGTTCCAACTTTTATATTTCAAGTTCGCTAGTCGCTCAGATATCGACGGGGCTATTTCGTCGATGGCCACCTCCAAAGTTTGCCGCAAAAGCGTCAACATTCGGTGTCACTTTTCCCTCGGAAGTTACTTTAAAATATTTACGACTGGAACTTTGGCTGTACAAGAAAAATTCGCGGAGTCGTATGGCGAATTTATAGTTTGCCGATGGAGCACGGAAGTTTCGCATTAGAGTACAATCTATCTTTGCTCTTTCATTCTCCGATTTATTTATGTTTAAAACTGTATGAGATTTTATCAAATTTATTGAGAAACTATTGATACAATACTGCATCTTGATAATTTTACGTTCTTCAAATAGCTAACAATTTGTTTTCTTCTAGTTGCCGATATACTTACATATATTTTTCCTATGGCATTTATGTATAATTTTTACGTTAAGCCTATTTTTAATAAGACGAACTATGTATTAAAAACACTATCTATAGCATATTTATTGTTGATAATTGTGTTTAATTCATAGAAAACTAATTAACAAACAATTGCTAATTAGAAAATAGCATGTTCAGCATTAATTATTACAGCATAAGTTATGACCAGGTAATTATTTAATTTAATATATCATGATTATTTTCTATAAATTATTATTTATAAATCAATAGGTATGTTATCATTCAGCTCAGATACAAGAAAAAACATTACACCATTAGTTAGTATGTAAATAACTTATTGTAATACTTACTGGTAAAGTTTTTTTTTTACATGCAATTGGATTTGTTACATTGCGAGTATCATCAGTAACATAGATGAAATAAATAAGTAGCCTGTATGCAATATGTTTATATCATTAGGTGCCTTAAAAACAATTTAAAAAACATTGCAACGACTTTGCAGTAGCTCACCAGTAATCCAAGTGTCAGTATTTTAAACGGCCCCCTGATTACGTATATTGCCTAGCCTAACGATAGCAAAACGACAGCTATAATCTCGCAATAATTGCTTTCAAATCGCAGATTTGTATGGCGTCGCAGCGCTACGTATTACGAATAAGCAATTTAAAAGCAAATATTGCGCGATTACTGCTATCGCTAGGCTATTGCAATTTACGTAATCAGGAGGCGGATCGCGCTAAATGCTAGGCGCCCTGTTCAATTTCTCATGTCACACATACGCAAACTACAAAGTATACGTTCGTTGGAGAACAAACTTAACTCAGAGTACAGGTGTAAAGGCGGACTGATGGTAATGAAAATCACATGAAAACCAATCGCTATGAAACCCGGTGGAATCTCATTACTTCCGGCGCTGCTCGCTCGATTTATCTACGT
Source organism: Pheosia gnoma (assembly GCA_905404115.1). Lineage (NCBI taxonomy): Eukaryota > Metazoa > Arthropoda > Insecta > Lepidoptera > Notodontidae > Pheosia > Pheosia gnoma. The sequence continues at coordinate 1,120,808 of FR989901.1, read as the reverse complement.
CATGGCGACAGTCGCTCCCGCCGACACTCAACACGGCTCGCAGATAATAAAACACGCCATAGACTTACCACTATCTATCATTGTTTTATTTACGAAATTTTCAACCAAAACACTGGCTTTAGATTACTAGAATTACATGAACAATATATACTAAACAAATTAGGTTTAGTCACAAGAGTAATTGTCTACTAGACTCTAGTGGATGAGGGTAGGACCCTCGACTTGCTACACTGGGTGTTGCATGTTCGATTTCCGAATGAAATTATATATATTTTGTTCATCATTCATTTATCTAAATGGTAGACTATCTTATCAAGGATCTAGCGTGTGTATATTTGATTAAAAACAAAATCTTAACAATTAATGTAATTGTCACTAAGTTTAATTTATAAAAAAACATTTACAAGCTTTTTACAAGACTTTTATGAGCCCCTGATATTTCCATAACAATATATAAAGGGGCTATAAACTAAAACATGCCTTTCGTTCCCGAGTTGTAATGAGAGCATAAAGTGGCATCTAATGACAGCAGACACGCGAACAGACAAATAGTTGTCATTATAACACCGTTTGTTGTGGGCGCACTTCATATTTTATTCAAAGGCACTTCCTTGATAACATTTACTAAAATATAATTGATAGAACTAGGCGATACTTGGCGGAAATCCATTGTTAATTGTTGTTGTTGTTATTGTTATTTACTAAAATGTAGGGTGAGGTAACCCTACCTTTGGAGATACTGAAAAACGAATACATGAGGTAAACTACGAATATTCAAATGTGTCACTTATTTACACAAAACGTACAACTACGTATAATTATGTTGAAAAATAGTTTAACAAAAATATTGACTCATTGATATTTAAAATTACTGTATAATTAAGTATACGAGTTGGATCATTATTTATTAAATGCATTCAATTAATGGATCGATCGGATTTTTAATAGGTCATTTCTTTAAATAGTCTATTTCAATCTGTGGTTAAAATTTTAATGGTGATTATGAATCAAATTGACGTTTTTTTGGCGACTATGGGCCCGTGGAGTTTAGGTGTTTTTCATTAATTACTTTTTTCGCAAATAGGTGTACTGCTCGGTGAAGAAACTGGTGGCCAGCGGGCTGGATTACCTCCTGCAATCATTGTATCCTTCTTAGATATGATTGCCATTACAATTGGCAATCTTGCCATCCTTCAGTATATATTGCCAAGCAGCATTATGTTTGGTACAAGCATAGTTTTCTTATATTTATATAAGTAAGTAATGATATCAATTTAAAAGAAAATATTTATTAACATAGTCCATTACTATGTTTTATGTGAAAATATTTATAGATTAGTTTATATCAGTATATCAATGACAGATACCTAAATGGCTATGATATAAATAAATCTAAAGCTCTTAATTATTCCACACATCACGAATTAACCCGACTAAATTTAATTTAGATCAAAGCAGATCCAAACTTGATAAAATACCTGAAATGGGAATCAAATCAAATCATTCACCAATATGATTGATCACAATTTTGTGTACACCCGGGTTGGTGAGTAACTTCAAAGTGAATTTTGATTGATAACGTGTTACATTTTTAATGGATTCCTCAAACAAGCAGAAGCTCGTACGACCCTTTTAAAGCCTGAATAGCTTGAATACTTTTGCTGGGGTGTCGCGTAGCCATATTTTCTTATAGGACTCTAATTTTATCGATAATTCGGGAATTATGAATATCATAACATCCTCAGATTCTAAGCTGATATCAAAAAATTGAGCTTTATGTATACTATTCAAAGAAATATATTCGTTTGAAGCCTATATGGAATTGCGTATTTGTTATTCCACATTTAACATCTCAATTGATTACCTCAATTTGCCTATTTCAGTAACAGATTTCCAACAAAAAGAAATCGCCCCAAGCCACGGTTGAATATTCAAAATCACTTGCCCCAATCCCTAGCAAACTATTATCATTAAAGACTTTACAGAGTTGAATTTAAATAAGTATTTAACAGGCAATAATGGGTAGGGCCATGTACGTGCAGCGGCTGCTAATTGCTTGCAGCGTGGAAGGCATGCCTAGTTGGGCAAGAGCGGTTCGACGGCGCCGTCGTGCCTGACCTAATTGCAATTTTACGACTCAAGATTTTGGTGGTAATTGTAGTCATGTTTCTTATCCCTATAATCCCACTAAAATATTAATATTGTAAATGTGAAAGTTAGGATGGATGGATGTTTGTTACTCAATCACGCCAGAACGGCTGAACGGATCTGGATGAAGTTTGGTACATAGATAGATTATAGTCTGGAATAGCACATAGGCTACTTTTTATCCCGGTAAAATGTATGGTTCCCGTAGATTAATATAGTAGCATACATACTTTTAGATCGCGGGTAACTCCCCGGGGCGCTGCTAGTATTGTATACATTAAATGTGGATCGTATCTAGTGGTTCTAACAATCCGTGTGAAAAAAATCAAACACCCTCGACGAGTTGATAACCTCGTTATATTTGAAGTCGGTTAAAATTCCTAATATTTTTCATTTACAATGTTTAAATTTAACTTTAAATACCAAACCATGTGATCATCACGAATTTTGTGCTCGAGTCATGTTTGATACATATACTTAGTATAAGTAATTATATATTGGGATCGCCCCAGTACATTGTACGGTACCTACACATAATACAGGTTGCTTAGTTTGGGACCGTACAGTAGGCGTTATTGCGTGCAGATTATTTTTATTGTTACCTACAACAAATTATATAATACAATAAAGGAACAAGTGGAATGCCAAATACTGCTGGTATATCTAAATCTCTATCTTCTCCTTGAAGCAAATAATAAACACATTTATGTGAGGCTAATAACAGCGATAATAGCTTGAATTGCGTACGTGTAGCACATATAGCATTAAGTAGTTACGCTTGGGATGCGACTGGCGCCGGCTGGTTAGGGCGCGTCTATGGTGTTCCAAATTCAATTTTACGATTTCAGGTCAAAATTCTATGTCATCATCGAGATTTACTTCGCATGAATTAGAATATCGTTTATACAGGGAATTAGACAGAGTATAAGCCTGTTACCCGCGCTTCTTCTTCTGTAATCAGTATGACAAGTCAGAATTTCAATGTCGATTTAAAAAAATGTTCCCAATAAAATGGCTATTGTGTTTTAGTGTTAGATTTTTTTTTACTTGATATGAGAATTCTGACTTCATAATGATTTAAAATGCGTTAAAAGAGGGGAGGTCCAAGGCATATTATACCTTTTCTGAATAATTCTTTATAAATAGTTTATACGAGCAGGATGAATATGTTTATTCGCAAGTATTAATAAGGGCGAATGTGGCCAATAAATTCACTGTAATTAATAAAAGTGGCCTATAGGAGAAAAAAATAAATAAAGTGCGAACAGTCTATTGGTTGGAGGGACCGTTGTCGTAGCCGAACGCTCTCGAGTTCGCTACCCATCTTAGTTTTAAGCTATTTAAGACCGTGGCATAAGGCTTAACATAGTTAGAGGGGCCAATGGGACATATAATAATAAGTTTCTAGCACATTACTAGAAAATAACTACATTTTATGACGTATACTAGTAAAATTATCTACTGAAAAATATTTGTCAAAAATATTGTTCTATTCTTTACAAAATTTGACCAATTTAAAAAGATAACTGCCTTGTTCTAATCAACTTATAGTTACAGTTTAAATTTACTCTCTCTCTACTCATTTCATTTTTACTTCAGTCCTCCGATTAATCTCTTAGATCTGCAATGACCTCAATTTTGTAGCCCCTTCAGCCTCGCCAGTCCTATGGATATAAACCGCACAGATTTCATGCCGTGTCCATAGCCCACTCATCCCCTTCTCTCATACTAAATCGCCATATTTCTGTCTCGCGCCCACTCGAGTGCATTCAGCTGGAATATGCTTCGGTTTGTTTGTGTAAACGAATTTGGCCGTACAAGATACGAATCTCAAATTAATCGCGATGTGTTTTGTAGAATGCTTATCGAACGGTTTTCAATGTAAAACGACGATGGCGGTCGTTTATCTACTAACCATATTAAAGCGAAGTATATTATTTAATTAACTTTAGCTTTAGCTATATAATTGATAGAACTAGGCGATACTTGGCGGAAATCCATTGTTAACAAATGGGGGAAGAGGAACCCATCGTTGGTCGATGCCAAATACACAACCGACGAGGAATAATAAAAGTATACTCAGTAACGAGATGCGCGGACCAATTTGTAGGTATAGTCTTTGGCGCAGACCGGCAATACTCGACTTAGTTGTTTGTTTGGCACCGACTTCGGATTAGTTAAATATTTGATTTAGTTAAACAAGGTAGATTTCAAGATTAGATTATTTTTTGCTTTTTAGTTTTTGAAGACGGTTTCTATATTGTTAAAAGTTTTTTATTTACAAATTGTAGCTCTTGTCAAACGAGAGGAACAGTACGTCAAATGCGAGATTATTCGTAAGCTAACTGTTTAGTTTATATTGTACGTACTCAGACACATTATGGCAAATTGAACAGCGCCTGGAGCGGACAGTATTTAGAAGTTTCAATTATCCATACAAAATGTCTAAATACGTAGACTATAAAGTATACGGTTAGCTTACGAATAATCTCGCACTTGACATACAGAACTACTTACCACAAGTGAAATAGAATTTCCAAATGAAGGCACCATCTCGAATATGAGATTCATTTAATTCACGAACAATAAAGCCGCCCCGGTGTGAACTGGCGCACGCAGCCGTCGCCCACCGTACATTGTACGTAAAAACAAAATTTACAACGCTCATTCACGCGGCTACGAGTGTTCGGGCATCGCGTGTTGCCATATTTACAGCATAATTTGAATATTAGTGTTGACGGGTAAGTATGTATGTTCAACGCGATGAAATTTGTAGATGTAATTACTACACGCCGTATTTTGTGTTTGAGGGTTAGATCTGTACAATTTGATTAATGTTTTGAAGCGTAGTTCATACACATTAAATTAATGATGTGTTCTATAATTCCCCATGGAATAAGAAGGTATCTTTTGGTATCCTCGTAAATTATAAAGTTTGTAAAATGGAGCATTTCCACAATGTACTTTTATTTCTCAAAGCGAATAAGCGAAGTAGCTAACTGATGAAATGATACGGGAAACAATCTTATAAATAGAACTCGATAACATTTGAATTAACAGTGCAGAGCGAGAGTTTTTTTATATCGACAGACGAACACACCAACTATACGCTCCCACACTAAGCAACGCTTGTATTACGGGTATCGTACAATGGACTGAGCGCGAACTCAGTATATAATACTTATATAGATAATAAACATCAGGCCGTCGAATTAAAAAAAAACGACGAAACGAACTACAACGCTCACTCAGTATTTAGGAGGTCGCGTGCCATAACATTTACATCGTAATTCTAATGAGTGCCAACATCAATTAGTTATATTTGTTGACGCCAATTCTCACCGGCGTGTTCATGTTAAAATGGTGTTAGTTAAATTAATTTTCGTTGATACGAATCGACAAATATTTCGTTACTTTTCACATAATTGTCGTTACGGCTCGTTTTACGAATTTCGTAATGTCGACTACGTTATTTCGTTATAAATAAATGAAAGTAATGAGTGTAGGAAACGGGTGGTTAGTTTTGTATGGGATTGGTTTATAAAAATAAATTTTGTTAGGTAGATACATGCTATGTAAATATATTAACTTTTGCACCTAAGGTTTTTCAAAGTCATCAGACACACAATAATAAACTATTTTTTTTATGGCATAAAAGTCCTTTTGACTCATCCATTTTTATGTAAGGATTAGGTCATAAAATTAGTCTAGGGATCTTGGTCCCAAAATCGTAAAATTACGAACACATCTGGCCATTGACAAATTGGAATATATTAGTGTCTCGGGCTATACGTGGGATTAGAGTTTATAGTGGTCCTGAAAAAAAAACATACCGAGAAATTTTGTGAATGCGATGTTTTTTGAAAATCAAATAGTTAATCGCATTATGAATTTTTTTCTTAAGAAATCAATAGGATAGTTTTTCAAATGTATCCGAAAAGAATCATATCAGTTTGGTTGTTGGATTTTAAGAGATCGAGGCTTGGAGCATATACTTAACAGAAAAACAAAATGTTTCTATGGGATATTATGTTTCCTATGACAGTATCAGTCAACCGCTCGTTGTTCTTCATGTATGACACTACCTATGACATATCATGGCTCTAACATGTCTAACATTGTCTGAAGATAAGCCATTCAATTACATGTTCGTATTGCTTATCTATGATTATTGAGCCATGATACTGATATCTGGTTCAGCTAACCAGTTTTATATTATGTTGATTTATGCATTTGGATTAGCATAGATTTCCACGTGGAAAGGCGTTCAGATTACTTCGGCAACTTCTGCTTCGTCTAACTCTACAATGGCAATTACCATCCAGTATCCAGTCCTAGAGAATCCAGTAACTGGATATAGTTACAGACAGATTTCATACTATATGATTTTGCGAATTTTATCCAGTGTCATGGTCTTTTCTCCCACGACTCTTATTTAAGTTTAAGTGCAAGCAAGATACTCATTTTCAATAACACCAACTATTCATGTTTTATATAATGAACATCTAATGAAGTTCTCACCACACCAGATACACGTGACCGACTCCACCTCAAACCTATCTGTCTACAAGCGAATTGATTACTTACATCCCCAATTCGAATCACTCCAACCCTCAACTAACTCATTCCATGTTTAAGTTTCAATAATTTCCTCGGGGACTACGGTATATTTGACGATGCCCACTAACTGTGAATTATTAACCGTGCCCAAATTCTTTGGGGCATTTGGATCACTAAAATTAAATTATTCGATATCCAGGAAGATGATATTTATTCCTTCATTCATCTTTGTATTAATTTATTCAACCAGTATTCGACAACTTAAAATCAACATTCTGTTTGAGTATTTACTGATAACTTGAACAAACTGGCAGGAAATAGAACGATATTAACAATATTCTCTTGTGTAGGATAGTATTTGGAATAGACTTCATTTCTTTATCCTCCCATAAGTTTTTTTTATTTCCCGTAACCTTGTTTTGACTATCATTACAGGTTTTTCCATATACTGTAATTTCCATTAAATCATACTATATCATAGTATAATACATAATGTTACCTTTGTGAACTCATTGAAAGAACAAGAGAGAAAAGTTCGTGTTCAGAACCTGCTCAACAGGCCACTCAACGTACACATGACCATCACATTGATTACTTTATAAGGGTTTGTTTCTCCAAGAAGAAACGTGATTACTTTCACTTGCATTATCAAAAAGGCTAAATAAGGTTATATTTCGTAAAGGGCCCGTCAATTTACCATCTAATTGGCCCTCGGAAAGGTGGGAGCATTAGGCCCATACATTTTTAAACAGAACGGCCGTCCCCTGTCGGTCCCGTTGTCATTCATTTTGACATGAGAAATAATAATCTTACGTCGCAAGATTTGTTGAAATGTTAAATGGGATTTTGAATAATGTAATACGATTTGAAAAATGGACGAAACATTGACATATCTTAACAGTACGTCAAGTGCGAGATTATTCGTAAGCTAACCGTATACTTTGTCTACGTATTAATACACAATGTATGGAGAATTAAACAACGATCCTAGCGGCAGTGTTTGAAACTTTTAGTTCTCCGTACAAAATGTCTAAATACGTAGACAATAAAGTATAAGGTTAGCTCACGAATAATCTTGCACTTGACGTTCTTGTATCTCGTTTGCATCGAATGGTAAAGCCTACAAAAGATTAAACCAGAGACAATAAAGTATAACATGACTCAAAATAAAACCTACATTAATATTCGCAAAACAAATTCATAATACCTTCAAAACTGAAAGCGGTTTTCACAACGATGGTGTAGCGATCTAAAATCTCGCTCCCATAAATGATGAGTTGGTGTTTCATAAAGTTAATTACGCTTAAGACGCCGTCACAGAGCCGGCTCGCTGTCGGCCCGTCTGCGCCTTTGTTCGGCGATAACTCGGGATCTTTGTACGTGTTTTAACTTGACTATGGTTAACTACAAAAGGAGTATAAAGATTTTAAAACTTTGTGTATTCTTTGATAACGCATTTTAAAAAAATAGGGACGATCGAGGAGTGTTTTCTTATTTATAATATCATATTTAAAAATTTTGGAATTATGTATCTTTGTAGCAGCTCAATAACTGATTTTGACATTAATGTTAGAACTGGCACATATCTTTTCTGTAAGTAAATGTAATGAATCTAGATGTGTTTAAAATATGTGCGTTCTTACAAAATGTGTTAGTGCTAATTCAACATGTGTTTAAAACAGATCCATGAAAAATTAAAAAGTAGATGACTATTGATCAATGAAGATATATGAATATAAGATAAGAGATATATTATCCTATAAATAAGTTCTAATACTTTACTTTTTATCTTATAACTAATATGAAGCAATATTATTATTAGTTAAGATAGTTACCTCCTCTATTCTCGCTATCCGCTGGTTTCACCTGTATTGCTCGGTTCATCTGTAACAAAATTTAAAGAATTTAGCAATTATTTTGAATAAATTAACACAAAAATCACCGCAAACCAAAATTAATAATCAAGTAATAACATTATATGTAATATAACATCATCCATGTATACCAAATTCTTTCATACTCTTTCGATAGATACATAAAGACATGATCAATGATTATAATAATTGGAGGGCACTGTACAGACCGTAAAGCGACGTCCAGACACAAATCTAACCTCATTGCATCATTAAATTGCACGCAGCAATAATCATTCCGCATTAAATACATTTGACAATAGTCGTAGTTATGGTTAACTCCAGCGCTGGGCGCACCGTGCATTCTATTTATCCCAATAAATGTTAATTTAGCATTAATGTATTCTAAAATAAACGACCGCGCTGACGGCGCGCATAATTAACTGAATACAGGCTTAGGGCCGACCTTTTGATTGCATAGTATTACGGTGGCGCGAATTTGACAAGTTTTTTCTTGTGTTATGTAGATATTGTTTTAGTTTGGTAGTGTTAAGGCTGTCGTACACATATCAGTCCAACACCAGATCAGTGGCCTTTTCGACTCGTCGTCAACCAGTCGTCAATGCAACACAGACACATTCGCGGAGCGACCCAGTGCCTTGAAAATATTGGCGCGGCCATTACTGGGTGACAGCTCGTACACCGTCATTGGGGATAGTACTGTGCATTATTCCCTCAGCTACAGCGAGAGGGAAGCACGGCGGCAGCAAGTCGGCCACTCACCGTTAGCCATTCACTAGCTATCCCGAAACAATGTGATGCCGATACGATCCTAATTAGTGTACGTTGCAGTATGGATAAGGTCATACACATAATTCTCAACGGCTTGAGTTGAGGCGATGCCGGTCTGTTGCGGGGGATATGTGTTCGTCAACCTTTAGCTGGACTTTTTTTGTTTAAGAAATGGTGATCTGGCACATGATTTGAAAAGGGTTATTACATGACTTATTCTGGGCTTTAAATGGGTGAAAGTCGTTCGAGGACTGTTGATGCACGTTGCCAAAATGATCTGTTGGATACAGTTTTAACGCATGAGCAAGTAAAACAAAAATCCACAAACAGTTATGTCAAAGATTTAGAATATTCCCTATATGAATCGTACCGTTTGTAATGCTTTTATTTTTTATGGCGCAATGCATACGGCTCGGCGCGGGTGCGGTGAGAATGGCACGCGTGGAGTCGACGTATTGCTTTTATTTTCTGCACGAAATACCAAGTTTGAAAGGAAATGTAGAATTTACAAACGCATCCAATAGCCGTGTATTGACTGACCGCCTAACCTCAAAAGGTTGGCTTAGACACATTCCTTGGAGGACAGACCCACTTTTGATTTCTTAAACTTTTGGACTAACAGTGAGGTAAACAGCAGGACTTTCCTGGGGCGAGGAAAATTCACTTGGTTAGATATGTTCCCTAGTTCGGGATAGAATTTATCATTTGCGTTTGCAACCGCAAACAACAACTAAATATGAAGGTACCCCAATTGTTACTATGATACTGTGTATGTACAAAACATGAAATAAACGAGAATAAATATTTAAAAAACACTTTTATTTCAATGTGTAGTATGCGCGTAAATATGAGAAATCACTAGTAGTATAACATGCTAATATAATATGATTCAGACATCGAATAGTCAACAAATTGCTTAATCTTACACGCCGTAATGCCAGTACTACGCTCGACAGCCGACACTAATATTTGATTTCGCCACCATTTATTTACATTCACTGGATTTGTAGAACTGTTTTACGGGCACTTACATTTATAACAGTCTTAGGGGAAGCGTGTTTTGAATCTATAAGCGTTTCAGTGGAGAATAGCACTTGACGCAGAGCGATTTTCTTCTTGACCTTAGGCCAGTACTTAAAAAGATATATAAATTAAAGGATAGTTTTACGACGACATTGGTTGGTCAAGACGTCATTTGTATCAGAATTACATAAAAATTAATACTGATATTGCTAAACAAACGAAAGCAGGACGCGAACTAGGTTCCAATAATGTATTTGATGCACACATATACATGGTAGGTTTTTTGGAACATGTGTAATATAGTTTTTATACAGGTCACCGTAACCAAAGTTTACTGATATAAAGCGTTGTTATAAAACACAATGTATTGTAAACTAAAACTCTTTTAATAGCTCTCATTTAGGTCACAGTGAAAATAGAGTGTATAGATCTTGCTAAATCCATTCATACGATGTTAATAGTACGAATACAGCAGAGTATATAAATTCAACAGAAGATATAGCTTCTCATTTGATACATGGCAATAAAACACTTTATACCCCACTTTCGGGCTTATTGCTAGAGTTTAGCTCAAATAAGTTTTAAATGTATTATGTAAAACTATTCTTATGGCCTTTAGGTATTCGAAATGAGCGTTTAAAGTGTGAATTAGCAAGTGCTGTGTGGGAGGGAGATGGAATGCTATGCGCTGTGCGGTGGGCGTGGCTGGCCTCCTCATCACGCCTCTCCATTTTAGGTATAAAGAATTGAAGAATATTGTTATTAATCCAGATTTCAACGAACTAAATACTTATTCTGTCGAGGATGAAATACGGTACGGAGACGACTCTACTTGGTAAAATAAATTACATCAAACATATACCTACGCGGGTCCAGACTTTAAAATAACCGGCTTCAGCATAACTATTTGTATGGAAAGTCGTTTTATTATTTCAATACCAGAAAGCGTAGAGACAGATTTTCCATTAAATAATTTTGTCCAAAAATACATGTGAATGAACTAATCAAGTGTAGAGCTATAAAGTTTACGATCGTTCATTGTCTGTCCGTCCATCACGCCACAGTAATTTAGGGTGGCATACGGCAATAATAGCAAAGATAACATCTAAACTATCCGTTCACAATTCAAATAGGTACCTATTGTTTTCATATTTTATAGAACTAGCAGAAAGTGTATGTCATTAAGTAAGTTTGTAAATGTTTCATTGCTTAATCATTATATTGCCATCGTAATAGCGTATGCAGTATCATACTTTTGACGAATATCTGTTTTTTATCATAAATAGTATCAGAGGGGTCTTAACTATCTGCGTCTTTCATTACGAAATGAAATGCGATGAAATAAAATGGATATGAAAATGGCCTCACCCACAACATAGCGGGTATTTTGCCACTGTCAAGTAATTAATAGTAATAAAACAATTAATAAATACACATCCATTCACATCAGTCACATCCATTATAAATAAAATAATGGATGTGACATAATGATATGAAAATCGTCTTAACTATCAATAATTAGTCTTATTTTGTACATTTTCAGTCACAAAAGATTTATCTCTACTACTCTACTTCGTGTTCAACCGTCAACGGACATCAGGATGACACATTATTGTCATGACGACACCTCGTTGCTAAGCAACTGGTCGTCAACAAATGCAAACGAAGCCGAAGATTATATTCGGATATCAAATGGACAGCGACAATCATTAAATGTCAAACAGTAAAATAAAACTTATGTTTTATTTAGTGATCGGACCTGATAATGGTTTTGAGTTGGTTATTCGTTTGATGCCGTATTGGATGGGGACTTGGAATATCACAGGATACCTACTAGGTATTTAGTGTAACTGTCATTGATGAATGGTATATATACCTACCTCTACAGAATACCATGATTGACCAGGCGACCGATTACTTTATTAAATTAAATTTACGTTAAAAAATCTTATATATAAAATTCTCGTGTCACAATGTTAGTTACCATACTCCTCCGAAATGGCTTGACCGATTTTTATGAAATTTTATATGCATATTCAGTAGGTCTGAGAATCGGCTACTATCTATTTTTCATACCCCTAAGTGGTATGGGTTGTCATTGTGTGTGTGTGGCATTACAAATACATACAACCCTAAATTTTCACCCTTCTATCACCAAACCCTATTTTTTAATAGTCATTTTAGTAATTTAATCATTTTTCATCTCGCTCGATAACTGCAGACCTAGATACGTCAAATGTATTGACTTTGACTTTGACTTTGACAATAGTTGTATGTTACAGGCGCAACCCGTACGTTTCACGGCACTCAATCATTAACCCATCATTCATCATCCCCAAATTACATAATTCCGTCATTACGACTGGACAAATCGTTAACCCGAAACTTGAACCAAAAAAAGTCGACGTTTACTCGACATAGCAGAGCAAGGTAATGGGGCGTAGAAAGGGATATTCTTCCACAAGTCTCGGCCGCTAACTGGGCGGGCTCATGATAAAACTTTTTATGTACTGTGTATGGCATCGCGCAGTTTAGGAACCCATTACACGCGTTATGCCCTGTCTCCCTCGTTATACAGGCTGTGGATATATGGAGTACTGACTACGGTTATGTTACCTAGTAAAATCGAAATTATTTCAGTATACGAAATTGTGTAAGTGTACGATGGCCTGAATAGCGCAGTTGGTAGCGACCCTGGTTTCTGTGCCGTGGGTCCCGGGTACGAATCCCCGCACCTCTGGGATTCCTGGATTTAATGTGCGAATCTTAATTTCAACTATGATTATCACTTGCCAAACAGTGGAGGAAAACATCGTGAGGGAACCTGCATGGCTGAGAGAACCTTTCGGAAGACTTGTGAAGTCCGTCTACCCGCGCTGGGCCAGCGTGGTGGACTATGGCCTAATCCGCCTCGCATTGATGAGAGACCCGTGCCCAACAGTGGGACATTAACAGGGCTGGTATTATAATTCGCACATGTCGAAATTAAAAAGTTTCTTATGTTTAAAAAGTTACATTAAAATGCGTGCACACGTAAATTATATTAAAGTGACTAAAGCCAAGGTGCAGAGAGCACTCAATATACGCCCAACTGGAGATCGCACACGAGCAGAATAATGAATACATACGACCCAAGATACGCTTGCAGGGACTGTGTGGAATTGCAATAATTTGTCAATGTTTGTAACCCTCGCGATATGTGTTGGCCCTATGACGTAATAATGATCCTTGTAAAAAAAAAGTTTGAGTATGTAGTGGGACCCTTCTATATGGATATTTTTTTCTTACACATACATAAGTAATTATAACAAAATATTTAAAAAAAATACTGTAGAAATATACACACACTTATGAACCTATTCTGGTAAGTAGATAAATAATACCTAGGTATGTACTATCTAAAAAAAATAATCATAATTATTAATTTATTATATATACCGGAATATTACACATTGAAATAAAACCAATATTGCGTCACCCGTGACCATGGTTGCTGTAAAACAGCCAAAACGTCGGGAAAGTAAAAACATTAAATAACCACGATATAATCCGTAAAATTAGTTTTATTTCAATCCATAATTATTACTTAGCAAATATTCTCATTAAAAAAAACACTGTTGTTAAAACAAAATGGAAGCTAAATAGATTGTTAATACGTTATATAATCCAGAATTTACCATTTAGTAGTAACCGAAGTTTATTTTAATATTTGAATTACAGTAATCACTATGTTGGCACTGGATAATAGGGAGTCATGAAAGTAACAGCAGCTATGTAAACAACGGCTGTGAGCACCCATATCAAAACATACAAATTAAACTAACTTAATTATAGATATTTCAGTTAACGACGCTCTTTGAATTAGTAACGATTGATTTTAACCGCTATTCGTGAAGTATCAATAAAATATTCTAATTAAAATCTCAGACGAAGGTAATAATGCAGACGGAGTGTCGCACACAACACATTGAAGCACAAAAAACTAAGCCAATTTATGTTGTAATTCCCGTGCAAAACACAAATCGGCTTGGTTTTTTGGACGTTATAAGTCGTTCACGACGCTCCGTGTGTATTATTTTTAATTTAAAAATAACAAAAGATTTATTTAAACAACTGACAAAAGAAAAACATCTAACCCAAAAATGTAATTATTACATATTTTTTTAAAGAATATTATATTTTTATTTTGTAATCCGATGAGAGGGACAAAATTTATTTATTATATACAATAATTACAAAGAAAATAACTTAAACATTTACAAACTGATATAAATTAAAAAGAGTAAAGAAAAGTTAATGTTTATTGTTTTATGAGGCTCCATATCTTTATGTACTTAAGTGTCTAAAGTTTTTCTTAATTTTGTGCCGGAATAAAAGTAAAGTAGGTACCCAATCACATTGCTAATGACAGGCGCGTCTTAAAGCTATCACTTCGATCTCTAAAGCAATAAAGATCGAAGCAGACAGATAACAAAAACCAATTGTTAAACTCATGGAAGTTTATTGCTGTAGAACTGCTTTTATAGTCACACAAAAGTTGTTTGTACGTCTATAAGCCCTAAGCTTTCAAATTATTGAACTAAATTTTATTAGGATCTAGATACGATATAGCATACGAACTTCTATGAGGGGCTCCATAAAAGCAAAAGACAAAAATAAAAAACAATAAAACCAAAATAGTTTATTTAGTAAGTAAACTTTTAAAGAAAAAATATGGAATTAAATTAAAAATAAAACATTTTTTTTTACAAAGTGTTAAAATTTTTTAAGTGACTCAATTATTGTAAGATCATGATGTGATTATGTTTATTAGTGTCAACAGAGTTTAAGAAAACAAACAGGACTCGCTAGGAATGAGGTTTGTTACAAAATTACACAATTCATTTCTATAACTCGACTGGTATTTGACTCGGTATAACGCGGAGAACCTTAATCTGAAAAGAAAGAGAAAACAAAGTAAAATAAAAACAAACAAAGTCACCGGAAAAAAATACATTTACTTTTATAATGCAAATTAGATGTTTACTCACAATCACAGGCGGCGGATAATCAACTTTCGCTGAACGCAATATATCTACGAGATGAACCATATGGACAGATGGATTAGTCTCAGTTGAAAAAAAAATAACTTGGTAGGTTGTATTAAATAGGAGCGTAGAGGATAGGCGCGCGGTCGCGGCGATCGTAAGTCACTTGTAACACACCGCGGCACGTCCGAGTTGCGCGGAGTTCGGATGGCGACTGACACGGGCGGGCGAAGGCATACGCACGCGGGGAGGCACGCACTCACGCAGGCTTGACAGCCAATCGCGTGCGTGCGCCGCGCGCACCCCCGCGCCCCGGTCCCCGCCCCGCGCCCGCCCGTCACCTCACAATCGATGCCCTATATTGCATTAATTATTTAGGAAACACGCAATAAGATAACGCTAGGTGGCAGATAAGGGATCTCCGCGTTGCTTTAAATATATCATCGTGTCTTCGGCCGGTATCACCGGTCCTTTGGACCATGCCGCGTGTGTGGGGGTTGTACCTACTCACTGATAACGTATTATTTACGTTGTCAGATCGCGTTGGACCTTTTGTTTTTATCTGCGGGTTATTTATAGAGTTTGAAAAGAAAAATAATAAGAGTGAAGTTGATTCATTGTTTAAGGATATTTTATTGTGATTCAACCCCTATTCCACCTTGTGTTGGGCAGGTTTTGTCTGCGGGGTAGGGTGATTACGAAAACAGACGATATACCTACATTATATAGTTTTTGGAAGGTTGTCAACTTGTCGTTTGCTGATATTAATCAAATTATCTGTCTAGTATAAAAAACAACGTCGCGTTAGTTACATCATTTATACCTCAAGAACCGGTGGGCCGAAAATTATGATCTTAATTTTTTTAATAGCATAATAACTATTAAAATACGAGAAAATTCACAAAAAATAAATAAAAATAATAATAAAAAAATGAAAATTGATTTGCTCATACATTCGATTCCGAGGCAGCTAGTTTGGGGATAAATGTGGTTTAAGAGCAGCTTTTAAATAAAGATTAATAAATGAATTTCAGTTTATAGTTGGTGTACTAACATGGACGACATAAAAAATAACCGATCAAACGAACCCGCGGGGGGTCATTTGGGAAAATCTCAAGACACCTATTCAATTAATATCCTCATTATTATTTTCACACAGTTGTATGAATCGAATCATTCATCGACACAGAATTTTTGTTTCCATAAAAACATTGACCCCATTTGACCTCCAATCCAATCAAATTCGAATTTCGAATTCTGGAGTCGAATATTCAAAAAAGATCTCTTAGATTGGGTGCTTACGTTATAGAAGTCGCATACGATCTGATGTAGAGCCGAGAGCGTGAGAAGTCAGTCAGAACATTACCTTTTATTATGACCACATCAACAGACTCATTGTGATTCTGACAGCGCATGCCAGCGAGCACACAGGTGTCGGTCAGTCCCCGCCTGAATCCTGATGCCGGCATTAACTGAAGATATTAGACTGTAGGACATTTGGACTCGGTAAACCGAGTTATGTGCGGCGCAGATGCGATTCATAACTGAAATTGTGGTTAACTGACGTTTCAATTCAATTTCATACATGTTGATTCAGACAAGGTATACTGAGCCTTAAGCCTGGGCTCCTTTAGCGCATTTGTGAACACTATGTGAAGTCAGAATCGAGATGGCAATTAGAAAAAAAAATCGCAAAAAAACATAATTTGAATTTTTTGACGTCATAAAATCTGCTTGTTTTCCATAGACGAAGAAATAATACAGATGGAACACCAACAAATTGAAGTCGCTACCAAAATATTGAAGCCCAAGATACCAAGCCGATTTGTGTAGACGCAAATTCGCCTGGACGTTAGGTTGCAATTCGCGTGTACTGCACAACTCCGCTTGATTATTTGGGCTTCAATATATAGGTCCATCGCCCCATCTATATTATTTCTTCATCTATGTTGATATTACGTCATGTGATCACGTGGTATGAATAGGTATAAAATCGGTAACTATCAAGGGCATTTCAATACTTGATTAAAAAAAAAACTTCGATTTCAATAGGACTCTAACAAGGTTCATCATGAGTGTTGTTCAGGGGTGCTTCCATTCATTCCATTCAATCATTAGATCCATTCAATGTTCCTCCATTCACACATTCAACTTGACCAATTCAGAAATAATTATTTCAAGTTTCTACTAGTTTAGTAGCATTTTAAATCATTTTAAAATCTTGTATGCTGTAAAAATTATGGAATCAATCCATCTCTAGATTGGATACTGTAAAAACTCTTACTCGTCCTCATAAGCTCATTGATTTTAAAATTTATCTACGATCATAAGTCTAAGATCTTATTTATTTTCAATCTAAAACTACAACGTAAATTAAAACTCGATATAGTCGATGCGCTCGTCACTCGCACGCGTCAGGTATTGCGGAGCGCGTTGTGTTGTGATGGCGTCGTATACAATACATTGCGCGCTCAGTAATAACAAAACTGGTAGCCCACAACTTTCGACATGAATGATTTCAATAATTTTATTATAAGCATTAAATGTACCTAACTTTTACACAAAGTTTACACAAAGTCTGTACCATAGCCCTGTATTACTATTATAAAACAAAAGATTCCATATAGATACGCAATGATGTATAGCATCCAACTAAGCTACGAATTTACAAATAAGCATTTAAACATCTCGAGTCCCTTTGATCGTGTTTACCTATCTCAGGCCATTAAAACTTTTTTTCAGGCGCGGACTAGGACAACTTTTAACAAGCTGCCATGATCGACGCGGATTATTTCGACGTTTAACGAGACTCCACACTGTCGAGTGAGTTTGTCAATCTTGCGTAGTCAGAGACGCATCCTTGGAGATTAAAAAAAAAACAGTTAAGTTAATAAAAAAATAATTGGTTTTTCTGTAAGTATCGATATTTTTTGTTATAAAATAACAATTGTTTGTAGTTGCGCACTTAAGGTTATATATTTTTGGAATGTATACAGTGAGATTCTGTGGTAACGGAACAGTAGGTACTTCTCTGATCATAGATATTGGAGATATTTTAACATTCCCCTATATTTCACTGAATAAATTGATGGAATATCAAACATATATTTTTTAATGTTTTTTTTAATACTTGAACAAAATTTCGGACCAATTGTGTGAAATAGGGTTTCCACATTTACGTTCATTGTTTTTAGGATGTCCATAGAGTACCTAACTAGCACGGAAGACCTAATCATAAGCTGAAATGTCGCTCGGTTTCAGCCGCTTCCCCTAAAAATTGGTATCAACATTAAGCACTTTAACGGCCCACCATAAAGCAATAAAGCCCGTGAAATAACCGTCCAGAGACCAACTATAAAATATAATTACGAGATCGCATTCCTTAGAAAAAAAATGTGTCAACACAAAGAAAAGTTATCTCTAAGTTATGTAACGAAGGTCGGCTTTTATATAAAAGATGCACTATTTTATTATGTCACACTCTAGAGGACACGTACTATTACCCCCAAATTCATAGAAGCTATATTTATTTACAATGGAATTACGAAGCGCTCTTTAGAAGAAACGTGATGTTAATTAATGCCTTTATACATTGATTCAAAATTGTTGTTACCTATTATTCTGTACATCTTTTTCTTATTAGTCCACTGAGTACTGAGTAAGAGATAATAGAGTGAGTAGTAGGTACACATACGCCTTCTGAGAGCTTGTTATTTAAAAAGGTATTTTTATAGGCTTTCTAAGAGCTTTAAAATATTTTACTATACATTTCAAAGTCGAAATCAAGCATTTTTTTATAGGCTTAGGGGGCATTTACGTCTTCAAATAATTGTTCCATTTAACTCACATACCACTCGTATGATAAAATCCTTAATATTAATTACACAAGTTAGTTCGCATATAAAGAGGCAGTCACACTCGCTGGCAAAACTCAGTTTCACCGACACTTTAATTTATCTTTACTTTAATAAAATACTCATTCAGCATGTGTGCACACCGCCTGGAGGGCTGGCTTCAAAATTGCTTTTTCAGTTATAAAATATGGTGACATCATCTCCTCTAGTTACGTTTCAAGTGTCTTCTTATACCCAAGTGTAATTAAGTAAGTCTATATTCTACTAGGTAAGCGGAACCGTTGAATTAACAAATTGATACCGCTCCAATCTTGTATTTAATTTGTAGAACAATAAAGTTCAATTTGAAATGTATCAACGTACAAATCAAATGTTGTTCGAAAATTTGATAGATGGTGTGAAAAAATGGCTATAATTCAACAATGGAAAACCTCAAGTTTTAAGTCGATGTAATCAAAATATATTTTCTCTCTTCCTCACGTTCATATTCATATGAGCGATGGCAATCTAAATCCATTACCGATCAACCAAACCAGCTTCCTCTCACCACAATCCCTCTAATTGGCTTAGCAGTGAGTTTTGTAGATCAGACTGTAACACAGGTAGAGCTTTCCAACCGCGATGCAGGTACCATCAGCTCCGGGTCTAGAGTGAATAAAGGACTAGTTGCACTTTATAATATCAATTCGTAATTCGCATAAATTCTAGTTATTGTTAAACTCGATTCTAATTGGAAAGTTTTTTTTTACTTAAGTTTAAAAAAAATATTAGTAGTTAGTCCGAAGAATTCTCTCGAAGTGAAAAATGTTGGAAATAGTGCAAGTGTTTTGAAATAGGTATATGTTGAAATTGACATGGTTTTCTTTATCCATAAAAACGGTATACTTAATTAAATTCAACTTATGTGTATAAAGAACAAAGAATAATCTTAATTATTTCAAACCATATATTGTAAAATTTATAAGTCTGATATTTGTTTCCGAGACATTGTATTACTAATTTCTTCCGATACAATGCGGACAAATGTGTTCAGTCCTTAAAACTAACTTGCAGACGAGTATCGCCATTTGATAGTTCACTAATTGGATTATGAATATGAAGATTAAGTTTGACAGTTCAGTTAAGTTTAAGTGCCGCTTAAAATAGCAGAATGTTTTTACTATATTTGGCGCGGTAGCTCACCGATGTATACCTGTCTTTTTCTAGAGTTATTATAACATGAAGAGCAAGGAAATTATCACTATGATAATAGTTTTATTTTGTCATATCAAATTCTGTTCAGTTTCATTTTGGTATTGCGGCGACTTACCTGTCTAAAGATAAAATACATAAACGAGTCTGAAATTATAAGTCTTATTAAGGAAATATTAGTATGGATTGTATGTAGATAATTTCATGTATTTCAATTATAAATTACTTAAATGAGATTAGTTGTTTCGTAGTCTAAAATAAAATGTTAAAACTGTACAATCTCAGACAAAACCACTACATCATTCTAGAGTCCCTGAATTGCTCCTAGTTGTTTCAACAACTCCAGATCAACAAAAGTCTTAGTTCGTTACCCCCACAATGTAAAGACAGTATAATCAACAGCCCCACCACATCTATCGGAACATCTAATCATCTCGCTTACGTCTATCGTCACCGGCAGAGACGCTAATTAAATTTGTCTTTATACCCTGGATTAATTTTGGTTCACCGGGAGCATCGGAGCGGTTGCCATAGTGACGTGTCAACGCCATTTCAGGTGGAGGATTGTTAGGGAAGGAGTGTGGAGGATATGGTAAGGGAGTTGCATATTACGTCACAAACATGAAAGGCACTATTGCTATTAGTTGACTGTAGCATTTATAATGCTAGAGGATTTAACAACAACGATAGAGCATTTAGAAGCTTCCACATCTGACTTATGTATCATACTCAAAATCCGTCTAGTCACTGAAGGTGGAAAGGACAAACTTATTGTCTATTTATAGATTTCTTAAATTACGCGAATACACATTGAAATAAAACTTATTTTATGATTTTATCGCGTTTATTTTATGACACCGCAAGCAACAACTAAATATGAGGGTACCACAGTTCAAGTTATGACACTAGGACGTCAAACACCTCAGTTCTCCCGTGACCATGATTGCTGTAAAGCAGCCGAAACGTCGGGAACGTAGAAACATAAAATAAACGCGATAAAATCTGTAAAATGACTTTTATTATTGTCTATTAATTTTACTGTTGTGCATAAAGTTTGAAGACCTTCCTGAAGATAGTGTATCATGAAAGTCAGGATTACAGCTGTTGCGGTGCTCAAAATAAGGGTGGAAGTAGATCTATCAATACTTCATCGCAGTAAGACCTATCTATTGTTATAGCCTAGCCCACGTAATTAGGACATTAAAGCTTTAAGCTGCAAGACCTCTTAAAATGTGTATGTGTCCTATGTTAGTATACAGGTGCCTCTGAGAGGGTATACGAAGCCTGAAACCTAGGTTTTTTAGCGCATTTGCAAACACTATGTGAAGTCAGAATTTCGAAAAGTCGGTTTAAAAATAATAAATTAGCTCCCAAAAAAATGATGAGTGAGACTTACGTTTTTTTTTTATATTACATATCCAAATTCAGACTTCACAGAATGTTTAGAACTGCGATAAAGAAGTGCAGGTTCAAAGCTTAGTATACCCTTTCTGAATCATTCTGTATTTATCGAAGAGTGTAAAACATACTTTTCTAATTTAAAATAGATTCGCATTAAGAAAATTATTGAATGTTGGACTTGAATAAAGATGTCTGCGATTTTGAAAGAGAATCCTTTTGCAGAGGCCTTGGCCAGTATTGAATGACACGAAGCCAAAGAAAATTAGTCCTATAAAAGCCTCTGTGGCGGCTCAAAGGCGCTCGCCAAGGCAAGGCTAGCATTGAGGCGGAGATTCCAACTGTAACTTTTTTCATCAGGTATTTTTCTAGACAGCTCTTAAGGCAAGATGTGGATCCATTCGCGTAAATACTTTCTTGAATAAAACAAGATTGGCTACTTGTTTTGAAATTAAGAAAGCCAATTAAAAACAGATATACCTATATGACACTTTCTTCATATTACCCAGTGACTACAGCGTTCAGAAAATACTATAAAAAATATTCCATAAAGATACAAAAAAAATATACTTTTCAACATGTTTCTGCTTGAGCTCATACAGGCCAATGGCATTTGATTGACAGCTAAACCCAACCATTATCGGCAAAGTGCCTTTTCTTAAAAGCGAGTAAATTTTAACGACCACTGCACGAAGGTGACCCTAGATCGTTCATAAATCAATTCGTTGCAAGCTTTCAAGTTCGACTATAGATGTAAGCTTCGCTGAAATATCATTTGACATCTTGTCAAAAATTGCCGTGTAATGTGAATTATGATGGAGTTGGAAATGAATAGCTTATGTTTTTATTAGTATGCCAAAGGGGATGGATGAATTCAAGTTTTTTAGGGCTGGACAAACTTCGCTCGGTTCGTAGAAATATCAATAAAAATAGCTTGTAATGTCTATATTTCGAAACATAATTTACAATGGACAAGAAGAAAATTGTCGACTCATTAGTCATAGAATAACTATAGAAGGTGGCATAAAAGCCCATAGGTCGGCAGCAGGCAACATATTTAGAACTGTTCTCTCCAAATCACTAATAGTTCCGAAACCCATAAGGATAACAAAATTGCTCCAGTCAGCATCAATCTCAAAATAGGGCCGATATAGCTCTATTTCAAATAATTAACATTCCGTTACTGCTAAGCCTTGTTACAATGGCGTAAAGTCCATAACTAACACTTGATGGTAATAGGAGTCAGTCGCTCGTCGCGGCACACTGGACCGGACCTGTTCACTCGAAAATGAAACCAATTAAGCGTGTGGGGCAAATCACGAGCGAAAGTGTTTATCATAACATACAGTAATAATACCATTCCTGTAGTTTGACATTATATTGAGCTCATTCATTATTGTTGTATTATTACCAGGTTAGCCACCGACCAAAAGGAAGCATTTACATGACATCTTACGTATTCACTTGACTAACAAACGCTATGAGTCTACAACTTAATACCACTTACTAAACCCCACACACGTCTGCTGTCGATTTCAGTTGACCTCTTACACTTACACTCTGGAAATTGGAAAAATTCTGAGTTATTAAAAAAAGCTGTATAAGCAAACATATTATGGAAGAAATTAACACTTTATGGAGTTCTAAGAGTCAGTTATTAAAAAAATAAAACCTGTGTCTGTAAATTGTTTTTTTTTATAAAATAATATTATAATATGAATAGTGCAATATGCTATTTGGAACGGTCTAAAGTCAAAACAAGGATTTTAAGAATCTATACGTATATTTGCTTAAGTATCAAGGAAAAATAAATAGGCCGATTTTAACAATGATTTATCATTGAACAACGTTTTTTCAAAAATAAAACAAAATGGACCCCACTGTTCAAACTTCCGCTGAACCACGTTTCTGAACGTATCATTATCCTTTTTTTATTAAAAAGAAAAAAGTTAGGTAAACCCGGCACACTATTATCACAGATTAACTAATAGTACTTATGTATTAGTTCGAAATTCGAAAACCTTTTCCACTCATGGGGATCTAATTTTGCGAGCATATTCCAAACAATAAAGGCTTCCTTTTCATGCCAGTAAGATGAAAAAAAAAAATGCATTTAAAAGAAATTAGTCTACATAAAGGTCAGTACGAACTTCAGCAAAACGATTCATTCATTTGTTTTAATCAAGCCGTCTGCGATAGTACACAATAAATTATTTCTTTACCGTCACTTAGAGGTACCATTAAAGTTGAATTCAATTAACCTCTCTAAAACACGGGGCCTGAATATGCCCATAAAAGATAAGATACGGGCAATTCATTCAGACTTACTGCTCTATCGTCTAGGTAATAAAGTTCATTGTTATGATTGGCCTTATACTTCTTTTTTTTGTTTACGACCTAGCCTTGACACACGCTGTAGGCTAAGAGGGGGGGCTAAATCTATCATTACTCTATTGTCGTGAGGAGTTTTTCACGTTAGTGAATTATTTTGAGATATATGGTTAGGTGCTGGAATTGGTTGCTATAAGTTTAATAGAAGTTTATGGATCGCAACCTAATATTCTTGGGTTAATTAAATATGTGTTTTGTTACGTAACATATTTGGAATTCACCATCTTCATGATATTATTGTTCGTTGAGAAATTTTCAAAACTGATGTATCTCATCCATCCCTTCTTGATTCTAAAAAAAAACAATATTTTTTATCATTTTATCGTAGTTTATCTAGTCATGAAATTTGAGAAACCAAATATTCACATTTAATATCTACTATGTTGCTAACTTAAACGCTGAAATTCCGAAAACTCCAGCCCTGAAAGTCTATGAAAAATATTTCTCTATCCCCCTTTTGTCTCAACATTTAGAATTTTAAAACATGACGCATGAATAAATCGAATCCTATCACATATAAAGAGAACTTTTTCGAGTTGTGTCGCTCCGAACTAAAAAGACTTAACTGAACTAGACAATGGAGGCACCGTGTCGCCGCTTTTTGCAGAATCCTATTAAATAAGAACTAGTGTTTGCACGGCAGTACTTAACTTATATTGTTCTTTAGATTGCGCGAAGCTTTGACGAAAATGATTCGTTCAATGCGCAAGACATAAAACGTATTTCCTTTTGACATTTTGTATCATTTTACTTAGCTTTTTCCTGTTTTATTTATCACTTGCTGTCCCGGCGAACTTCGTACCGCCTCAGAATCAAATGTATGAGAAAATGAATTAATTGGTACTCTATGAAAAATTAAAACAAATCTATCCCACGGAAAACATACATATTACCAGGATAGCCTATGTGCTATTCCAGACTATAATCTATGTCTGTGCCAAATTTCATCCAGATCCGTTCAGCCGTTCTGGCGTGATTTAGTACCAAACATCCATTCATCCAAACTTTCACATTTATAATATTAGTGGGATAATATCGCTAGACGAACACACCAACTATACGTTCCCATAATAAATTCTAGTATATAATTAGCTGATTAATGTTTGTCATACACCAACGTGTATCAAGATGTTGTATACTCGTAGTATTTGAAACGAAACAAGTTATCATTGAACTAAAATAT
Organism: Pheosia gnoma; assembly: GCA_905404115.1. Taxonomy (NCBI): domain Eukaryota; kingdom Metazoa; phylum Arthropoda; class Insecta; order Lepidoptera; family Notodontidae; genus Pheosia; species Pheosia gnoma. Next base: position 1,095,388 of record FR989901.1, on the reverse strand, counting down.
AACACACTGAATAAAATGTTTAACAAAACATTGTTTACTAGTTACACAAATATTGTGACGCGCGAACTATGTATAACTATGTATAAAACTCAGTTTTGTAAATGTAAGCAAAGTTCAGTTCATATTAATAAAAAAAATTGTTATTTTGGCAACAACCAAAAAAGTTCGATTAATTAGTTTTTTCAGTGTAAAACGTAAAAATATTTCATATTATCCAACACAATATACCTTCTGCGAAATACGAAAACAAAATATTCCAGATTTTAAAATAGGAATATTCGGATTCAAATATCTGCGTACAGTAAAAAAAGTTGAAAACAGTAACACAGGAGTCGGTTGAGTGACACATGAAATATTGGCTCCCTGTACCAGTAGTATGAAATATCAACAAGCCTCGCTATTTGTTTATGAGTGACTCATGTAACGTATTACTTTTTGATGCGACGAACTGGAACTTTGATTTTGAAATTGTATGGTGCCGGTCGCTTTATTACATTTTGGTAGGCAGACACCCACATTTCATTGATTGTCTATCATGCTGGCCCACTGCGGCGTTTTAAATCATTCAGAATTAAGAGTCGAATCTAATGCACTATTTAAAAAAGGGATCATAATATCCAACACGAAAAAGTATTTGTTGCTAAAGTTATTTTTCGATTACAACATTTTGTATACTCAAGCAAATTAACAACTAAAAAATCCCACTAAACTAATACAGTAGTATACATTAGTCGTCTGGCTATCATTAACAATTAGTCGATTATGTAAATTCTATAGGCCACGTTTATATAATTTGACACGGGTAACAGGCCGGGCCCACTTATGAGCCACGCGAGCTGACGGCCGCGGCTCGAATTATAAATGGTAAACAAGCACCCGTGAAGGCTTTCATCTGAGGCCATGGAATTAGCGACAGTACGATTTGGACATTCGAAGGTAACATGTTATAAGGAGTAGTAGAGATGAGTCGCCAACTGCGAAGCTTAGCGAGCCTGGCTCAGGCGAATGCCCCTCGTGCCACGAGGTCTGGCTGTATTAAAATCTCTGAACCACAATTATATTGAACTTATATCTTTTAACTGAAGTATCATATGTCCTAAAAATTACGTCCTAGATTAAAACCACAAAAACTTCCACATCAAATTTAAAATCACTTTGTCTTTAATCGTATCAAATATACACAATTATTGTATTTCTATTGAGTGGTGTTTGTCTAAACAGAGCCTTACAGCTTGACCGGACGATATTGACCGAAATTATAGATATACAGATTAAGTTTCAATACTTCGTTAGAATTCTTTAAGGCGATTGATATTATTGCCGGTTCATCGCTTACTTTGTGGCCACAACGGCCGTTTGTTTCCGCAACGTGACTGCGCGCGGGCACCGGGGGATTAAGCTCTATACTGAACTGTCGCTATGCTGTTTCCCTACGCAGCAGGGGTGCGTGGAACACTTCACCAGACTAAGGATCAATACTCTATAGTATGTAGCAGACTTGGCTTTGTTTGAAGATATTTTATACAGGGTAAATTAAAAAATCATATACGAAGTTTGGAAACCTGGGCTTTTTAGCGCATTTTTTAAACAATGTTAAGTCAGAATTTCGAGATATAGATTTAAAAAAAAATATGTTTAGACCCAACAAAATGGCACTTATGTTTTTTTATTTAAATTATTATTACATATCGAAATTCGGAGTTCACATAATAATTACAAATGTGTCCTATTATACGTTTTCTCAATGATGATACCGTGATACTGATCCATACCGCGCTGTGCTTTTTTTTTTTTACTCAAAAAGTTGCCACGATCGTATCTTGCCATTAGCAAACATTACAAATGCATAGGTAATTTTACGTCACAGCAAAAAACGACATCGGTTAGTACTACATGATGGTCGCAATAGTACGGGCGCGGGCGCGGCAACCAATCAATTAACGCCCCACCTCTGTTACATTATATGTTTACAGTACCGTCTCCCTCATTACTTACTGCCCATAGCTGCTCCTTCCAACATATTTATGCCAAGGTTTCTTATTGACACGCCGCTGGAAATAGCCTGGGAGTGTGTACGCACCAACTAAGACATAAAACCTTTAATACATTTACAATGCTTAGCATTTTTACACAGAACTGTTTATTGTAATGACATTGTAAATCTTTACTTTTTAAATATGTGTGAGGCGTCTATCTAAATACTGGCATTCCGAAAAGGGAATCCAATGAGAAGTATTTAAATTTAGAACTAATACTTTTTTGTTTTTGAAAAAGGAACGCAGCCAAATTGATTGATACTGGCAGTAGTGACTGAATTTTGCAACTGGATGCCATGACAAAAACCGAACATCATAAAGATAATATTAAAATACGGTTTATGATATACCCGATTGCCAAATTCAAAAAAGAAGATGTGTCTATGTATGTGCGCGGAAGGTCACCCAGGTTAACTATATTTTTGTTTTTAAAATTAATGTCGCTTATCGATATATTTACGTGCTCCACACACGATTTAACATACAAGTTTGGGACTCAATAAACTTGGGGCAAAATATGTAACTTTTAGTTCTTTTAGTGTGGGAGAGGTTTTTTAAGGCGCTAGATAAACATAATTTAAAGGAAAAACTTTCTATGTTTTCTTATGTAGTTATAGCTACGGTAGGTCCCCATTTTATTTTACATCACACAACCGGCTTATTGAACAAAATAACATCGCCAGACAAAAGCGCCAATACCGTCCCAAAAGGCCTTTTTTGTTTTCTTTAACCAAAGATAAATATAAGTCTAACATTAATAATGCAATAGACGTCGTCATCGTGACAACGACATGAGTGCTATCCACAAGTATACTACACTACTGTCATTACATTTTTATACCCCACGGTCGCAGTTGCAATGAATACATTTCAAAGATTAAGACATACATTTCATTATTTCGTGCGCTGTCTTCATTTGAATGCGAATTCAGAGAACCTCAAATACTTTGACTGGACGGAGTGGAAGAACAAAATTTCGTTCTGAACACTTTCATGTTTGAATTTGTCGCGTTAAACTAGCTGGCAACTAAGTATTTAGTACGTAAATTGAGCTATGTAAACTATTCAGCTAAATAATTTATTTCAAGAAATCCTAATTCAACAACTAAATAAAACTGACCATTCATGAAACTTCATGTTGAAATAATACTCAGTTCACGAAAAATACAAAAAAAAAACAGAAATTATTTTAACCGAGTATTATAATTCTGACACTAACCAAACTTCAACTGGCATTCAAGAGGGTGAATTCAACCCACTTTCCCTTCGCCCTTGGCACTCATTCCCCTCTTTAATTACAAACCAGAATGCAAATAAGTTGCTTATAAAAAAACCCTGCAGAATTTTAAACACACAATTTTTATGCTTCTCATCAAGGTGAAAAATCTGCTGTAGGTACTGAAAGTTGAAAGGCATTTGTTATCTAAGTTTCATGATTAAGTAGGAGTTTTTTTTTCACCAACGTTTGCCAAATGATGCTGAAAAAAATGTTAAGTTGGGCGGCGTAATTGTCTGAAGAATTAGTACCTCATTCGTACAATTACAAAGTTTCTTTTTATCTTATTCTTTGACACAACTTTTTAATGAATAATTTAATTTGGTGACCTCTCTGCAGTTACTGTGAGAATTGATAATGTTTTGATGAATTCTTAATTAAGAATATAATACTATTAATTAGTGTTTTTACAACTAAGAATTAGTGTTCCCTTTTATATAGCGCATTATATTCACTATGTATACTAAGTTTAGTCTCTTTAACCATTGAAATTTGATAAAATAATAATACTAGCCCCCTTAATGTGCCACTGTTGGGCACAGACCTCCCATCAACGCGAGGGATACTAGGCCATAGTCCACCACGATAGCCCAGCGCCGGTTGGCGAACATCACACGTCTTTCGAGGGCTTCTCTCAGACATGCAGGTTTACCGTTTAGCAAGTGATAATCATAGTTGAAAGTGAGATTCGCAAAAGAAATCCCAGAGGTACGAGCCAGGGTTTGAACCTGCGAGGCTCGTTACCAAGGCAAGCGTTCTACCAACTTGGCTATCACTGCTTTGAGTTTGATATCACCGTCAGATAAATACAACTCTACAATAGTAGATCCTATTATCTGACGGTGACGCTGAGAGCTATTGCTCTCAGAGCAATATAATACGCCATTATCTTAAAATATTTCACCAGTTGCATCGCAGCACAATTGAATGGAATATCAGAATGGCCAGAAGGGGGTATTTTGCACAATGGCCGGTTAGATCCAGGGGCTTAGATCGACAATACGGGACGAAAGACGGGCCCACTCAGACGTTCCAACTGAGCGCCTCGTTCTATTCAAATCTTCTTAGTACTTACCGCGCGATAAGTTTCTCAGTTTTGGGTCCACGTGCGCTTAATGTTAAGTAAACGTGATTATTGAGTGCGAGCGCACTTAACATGTGTTGGGTGAGTGTATTATTTTAGAGCTTTAGATTAATATACACTGTTGACATTCCTTCGGTTCGTACTAAGCGTTTTCCTTCTATTTTCATCGTGCGAACGACCAAGGAATGGAACAAGCTACCGGCGCCTTTGTTCCCCGTTGACTACAATCTGGGTGTTATCAAGTCGAGAGTGAACAGGTACCTTCTAGGCAAGTATGCTCCATCGTAGATCTCATCGTCACTTACTATTAGGTGAGATCGAGATCAAATACTTGCCTATAACGTAATAAAAAAAAAATGATTTACCGAATATCAGATAGTTTTTTCGCAAGACGTGGCAAGATTAATGCCTATATATACACTACGATTATAGATATAATTTATCTGGTATTGCTTTAATTTACTTCACATAGATGTCTAAAGACTTTGTTTGCCAATATACCTTCTCAGAAGCATGGCAGCAACTTAAACAAATAAATTAAGTGAAACATTCAAAACAATTTAATTAAAATTCCATTATAGACTCTCAAAGGAGTAAACATAAAAAGTTGCTACTACTCACGCTATATACATTTAAAAATATTGTACAATTTGTTGGTTTGTACATAACAGCTGAAATGACAGCGTAAAATCGGTTAAAAATTAAATTCTTTTCGTTGGTATGGGCATTACTTGAGAACGCACGGACCGATATGGGTAGTTTTTTTGTAATGATATTTCGAACACGGCTTTTGAGCCAAAAAAATAAATAAATTTAGTCAGGACGACGTCTACTGAGTCGGCTAGTCATTCATATAATGACAAGATACGGTTGCGAACGTTAATATGTGGCCAATTTTCTAAATATGTTCTATGACACTAAGCACCTAAAGGTGCACGTTTGCTGTATGATATTCAACCTTAAATGGGTCCCAAATTAATGTTAGCGACTGTATACATTTAACTCATGTTTTTTTTTATTTTTTTTTATTACATTATAGGTAATTATTTGATCTCGATCTCACCTGATGGTAAGTGACGATGAGATCTACGATGGAGCATACTTGCCTAGGTAGGAAGGCGGCAGTAGATAGAGACGCTACATTCACTAGGCACATGCAGCGCAACTGATCTAACCCGCCATCCATGAATGGCAACACCGAACATCATGCCGGAACACGGCTAAGCCGCTTGGCGACATGGCTTTGCTTTGCTATCGAAGTAAACCTTATCTTGAACTCCATACGAGCGAGTGAGAGGAATGTTCTTTTTACTTTCGATCCCGTCAAACGCAACTAAGGAGTACAAATAAATACTTGTAATAATTCTAAAATCATCAGCCAATCCACGATTCAAAGGTAGTATACAAACAAATAAATTCTTGAACACTTTCAGCCGCGTGGAAGTCAATAAATTCGTCTTATTTAATCAGTCGGGCAGTTTCAGTGGAATACGCGGATATTTTACAAGTCTCCTAATATAAGTTGGTGAGGAGTTAGGGGGTCAGGAAACTTGGCCGGGGAACATGGCGATATCCGAACTGCGTCTGAGTACATAATACAAGTTGGGGCATTGGTATTTTGGAATTAGGTGGTCATATTGAAAACGGTGTTTGATGTTTTTTAACCGCCTTCAAAAAAAGGAGGAGGTTCTCAATTCGGTTGTATTTTTTTTTTTAATATTCTTAATGATTCAGTATAAGGTGTAATAAAAATATGTAGAATATTTTAACAGATGAATCAGTAAGTTATATGGATCACGTTGATGTATAATATAATTGTGTAAATGATGTTTGGTTTTTTTAAAAACAAGGCAGTCCAGTAGCGTTTAACTATGCGCTTAGTAATGTCGAATAATTTGATTTATTTCTTTGGGAATGTTATCTTTATAACCTATTTTTTGCGCTGTTAAAATATTTACCATTACCATTATTATTACACCTTATATACTAAGTACCTGCGCTTTCATATCGCATATTTTAAGTCCGAATTTCGATAATTTGTCGATTTAAAAAAAATCGCCATAATTCCCAACAAATTAAATTTATATATTTAAATTTTGTCTTCAAATAATCGTTACAAATCTTCTTAAGTAGCACGGGTTAAGGGTTAGTATACCTTTTCTGAACCAGCCTGTATATGGGTCGAACATCAGAACGTCTTCTAGTAAGATGTTTATCACACATCACTACTGACTTTAAAAACGCAATATAAATTGTTTGTCGTTTAAATTTTTCTAACATACCTGCATGGTATCAACGAGATTATCCAACATTTATTTACCCAAAAATCGAACGAACGTTTTAAGAAGTAAAAGCCGTATTTACAACGCGCCAAATGTGACTCGTAGCATTAGGGCACGTGCACACGTATTGGGGAACACTCGATGCTGTATCGTTCGGCGGGCGGCGTGTTTGCTAAGCCCTCGTGCACACCCGCGGGGTGTGCGCGCGACATCTCTCGCCGTGAAATATCTCCAAACACGATCGCGATGCGACATGCTCACACCTTTATGTATTCCGATTTGAGTCGTGTATAATTTAATGCTTTTCTGTATATAAATAAGCAGATTTGGCCGTTTTGACATTGAAGGTTTAAATTATTTTAATTTTGGAATGCTTTTATTTTGTTTCCTTTGGTTTTAAAATAAAATTTAAATTTGCTTGCTGTCAAATAATGCAATGGAAACTCATAGTAGGTTTCGTGTGTTGATACCTATTATACTTTGCAATATATATAGCAATAACTTTGCCCTGCGGTGTTACCTGCGCAAAAAATCATGTCAATCCTTTGCACTATAAAAAAAATAAACAAATCTATTTCACGGGAACCATACATTTTACCGGGATAAAAATAGCGTATCTGCTATTCCAGACTATAATCTATCTCTATGCCAAATTTCATCCAGATCCGTTCAGCCGTTCTGGCGTGATTGAGTAACAAACATCCATCCATCCAACTTTCACATTTATAATATTAGTATAGATAATAATAATAATGATTGATTTTAATTCCCTGCAATTATAGAAACAATAATCCATCTACATTAAAATTACCTAGTGAGCTATACCTACCTACAACACAAAGCCCATTTTTCACATCTACAAACATTTCCATTTTCCTACATTAATCATCACTTATTACAAAGCGCTTAAAAAGGGATGACGTGTACCTATCTGCTGTCACCCCATTGTTAGCTGTCACGGTGTCACGTCGCCGTGACGTCATTTGTTTTAGAGTAAATGATTATCATAATCTCACGTTGATGGTTGATAACTATCTAAAGGTGATGCGAGTGAGCATTATGGTACCTATTCAGAATGAATATCGTATTTCGTGTAGGTACAGTCGCGAACTTTCGTTTGGGACGCATTTAAGGTTGAATATCGTACGGCAAACGTATACAATAAGTTACTATTTTAATATGCTAATTGGCAACGTAGGTATTGACAACGCGATGTGCACTGATTTCACTAAGGGGAATTGCTCTGAGATAATGAGCTTCGACAATATTGTATTTTGAGTGTAATAAAACAAATCTAGGATGAGTTCCATAATAATGTTCGCGACCGCACCTACTTATTTAACGATAGAAATACGTATGTACTTAGTTATTTTAATTGCTAATCTTTTTCATAATCTTAGGAGTCTGTAACATCTAAATTTATACAATCTACAGTGAGAATTGCACCTGATAGATTTCTGGTGTAACAGCCAACCTTATCCTTCCGATTTACTATCTACCGAACCATAAAATTTAATCTCCAAAATTTTCAAAACTATCATAAGACCCAAAAGCAAGCAGCGTGCTCGCAAACAAGTTTAAAATAAATATGTTAAACTCAAAAACGACTCGAAAGTATTAAAAGTCCACAAAACAAAATGTTTTATAGCATTCTCATGACTTGTAAACAAGTTTCAGGCGCAGTCGGCTGAAAATAATCCAGTCTAATTACTGAAAGACTGTGCTCATCGCCAAGTTTGCTAATAAAGTGGATGGTTAAGTTCCCTACTGGTTGAGCCTTTGCGTGTAGCGCTTGGTGCACACTGGTGCAAATATTGAGGCATCTTTTTTATATTAAATGACTTGAAAATTAATTAACAGAGGTTGGCGTTAAGATTGATAAAGCTGGTTTATGTGAACATGGATAAGACTACGTTTAAAATATTCTATAACATTTATGACAGGCAATCAAAAGACAGGCCAATTAACGCAAACCTCGCGGTCAGTTTTAGTAAAAGGCAATCGCTCAAATAATCTCGACAAAATTATTGGAAAATTATAACATAATACTTTGTGTTCATCACACAAAGTACGTCCCTTACCTGGATTCGAACCCGTGGCCCTCAGTACTGAAAGAAGAGTCATTAGCACTTGAAGAGCTTCAAGACATTGATCTGATGAAATTCAATTTATTGCTTTACTCGTATACTTACCTTAATTGTAAAAGATGCAATATATAATATAGCTAACTTAGCAATGACGTCACTCGTGTTTAGATAATAAAAGACTTCAAGGGGCCGCCACGTGTGTCTAGACGGCTTAGTAATTTAGGTTAAGTGCATTGGTAGCTGGCCTGAATTACGTGCTCCATGAGCTGCCATCGCCTTCCAAATATAGTCTATTGATTTTATATAATTAATTTGTGGTTTTTATAGTACAGTATCTGTGACGTGTTTCCTAGAGCATAAATATTGTTTGTCTGTAAGTTGATTAAATTTGCAGCTGCTAAAAAGTATACAATCAGCCGCAGCAGCAGGTGATTAACATTAAAACGCCACTAGGTTTCCTATAAGAATCCTTTTTTTACACTTTATGTACAAAAACAACTTGTACTTTTACAATTACTGAAATGGATAATTACGAGATCAAACCACTTTCAGACTACAAAACATAACAATTGAATCACATTATAAAAAAACACATCGCCTTTCGTCACGACCTTTTCAAGCCTCGTTCATAATTCAACGAGGCGAGCCACTACAGTGTACACACCGCCGTACAGCAAAGATCGAAGTAAAACTTTGGAAATTGATCCGAAGTGTACCGAGAGTTCGGTTCGTCTTTATTGAGTACATACCTACTTATTATAATGTACAACCGGAGAACTGAACTGGCGGTGCGTTAGTTCGACGTGTACATAGATGAGAATCAACAATTTCAATATGGCGTGTTTGGAATTGTTTGGACTTGATTGAGAGGTTGTTTCATGGTGAATTTTGTAAAGTTAGTATGGATGTTGTCTGAACTTCAATGTCATACTTACTTGGATACATCACCGTTCTATTTATTTATTAACAATTTGGGCTAGGTGAGTACCTAACCTATTAACAAAAAACAAAACATAATAGAAAGAACAGAGTTTAAAAGGAACTTAACATAATATCGAAATAGCTCTGAGAGCTTTTTGAGAAAATAAATCCAAAATAGTCATCTTTAAATATGAAAAAAAGACAGCATAACGCCTATAATCCCCGAAGAGGTAGCCACAGGTGTTCTGCAATTCATATTTCACCGATGGTATTTGGTTCGTATTTAATAGAGGGCGAGTCTATTGCTATTATATTGGGCACTCCTCCTCAATGCAAGGGGTACTGAGGTGTGCAGATTACTACACAGTTTACGTACGCCATACATTATTTTTTTTATTTAAAAAAAATCACGCTACATCGAAATAAAAATTCATACCCAAAAGAAAACAATCAACCTCCAAATTGTAAGCATTTATTTTGTCGCCACTTTGACGCACGGGAATAATTTGATAAAAGTTTTTTTAGCGTTCCATGCTGGCAACATTGGGGACAATCTCGTTGCTAGTCACAAGTGTTGCGCAGTGAACAGTTATAATTGAAAAACGTCACGAGCAGCGTGCCGCCCCGCGGTGCGGCTTGGATTAGGGTCCGCTGTCAAAACACCAACCTGGCTGGTGCTGGGTTCGGTTGGTGCAAGTCAGAAGCGAAGGAAATTTTAGGTCTACGCTTATAGCTTTGATTATAGGTAATGAGTAAAATAGTGAAACGGTGCCCTATGCCAAGTGCTCGGTAGGTGTAAACAGTGCTCAGCACGTATAAACCTTACTTACTTACTTGCTTACTTCACCAAGCACTTGGCCGAAGGCGCTGTCTTGCCATTATACGGGTAATCAAACTTTATGGGTGGAAGAATATTAATTGAAGTTCAGTTGGTTTTGTCTTTCAATATATCATGCACTGTGATTTGTTAAAACTATTACGTGTGTCCGCGCATTATAATTTAGAGGGAGGACGATTATAGGTTGTAGTGTATGTATCCCTAATAATGACATGTAATTACGAGCAAAGAGCAAGAAAATATCAATCAAAAGCATGACTTCATTTATCCATGGTGTAAGAGTTATTATTGCATTGTTATTGGTTGTTTTCATCTTCGTCATCCGCTAGCTTGAACATCTCTGATGTTACGTCACGATAAAGCTACCCTCTCTCGCTTGTAACTTACGCCAGCATCCATAAAGGAAATTATTAGGCCGCGTTCGCCCTTTACAACGTTTGTCGAGTGAACTAGCTGATCACAAAATTATTTTTAATCATAAACGTCGCTTGCATAAAGTCTCGGTCTTAAGACCTAATGACTTTGTCACTATCAAGAAGTAGGTATTTCTCTTTGATATTTTTTTTTTGAGTTGATTATCTTTGGTATTTATCGCGGATGCATATTAAATTAAATTCCTTTCGTTTTTTGGTGCTTTAATAGATTAAGAATCAATGATTGATCATTAAATATTTTGAATGATTATGAACGGGTCAATTTTATTATACTCTACCATCAATATTTATAACGAATCATAAAAAATATGCATCATTAAAACGGTTTAAGTTTTGCTTCATGTTAGGTATATTTAACGATTCGATTTGCACAGTTCATAGTGACCATTTATTTGTGCTTTTTGTACCGAGGGTCTAGCGTTCGAATCCCGATAGGAGCAAACTTAGAGTGATGATCACAAAAGTTTGTACTTATCCATGCCTTGGATATTTTATATTTATATAAATAATTATTTACTAGGACCATACAATTGGTGTGTTTGCACGGCGCCATTATTATTAGGTATCTATGGATAGCTCCTCGTAGTCGATGACAATGGACCGAGTTTAAAAACAAAGTATCCTCCGCCAATCAAACACCAGCATCCGCTTCGCGAGTGAGATTTAATGGGACTCCTATTGTTGAACTTAACTCGGTCGATCAACATCACTGATAGTTCGGAGCAAGTTTATCGCGATCAATATTTGAGTAAAACTGGGCGGCACACCGCTCAATTTCGCTCACAAATAGCTGGTATATTAGAGCTGTGTATGTTGTCGATGATGCCTTATTATCTTAAATAAATAAATAAATATCGCCATACGAACACACCAACTATACGGTCCCACTTTAAGCTTAACGCTTGTGTTATGGTACCGTACAATGGACTGAGGGCGAACTCAGTATATAATACTTATATACTTATTAAACATCCATGACCCGCTTATAATCGAGTACTCGTAATGAAGTTCACTCGAAAAACTTTCTCTCACTCACTTCACTATGATACATAACTTTAACGATTTCCTCTTAAATTGTACACATTTGATTACATTTTTTTTTAATTTAATTCACTCACCTATTAGTTAAATAAATAATCATTACATAGCGTTCACGCAAATTTTACGAACACTAAAACTGATTTTATTGTAAATAAAATACCTCTTAAAACGTAATAAAAGGCACGGTCTAATGAAGGACCTACCGCGGGCCCAGTAAGCGAAAGCCATTAACATTTAATAATTGTTTTTCATTTTGTTTTACTTGAGAACAAAATGATTTCATTAACGACCCCCGCGATCTGTTTGTCGAACACTTTACATTATTTCTTCGGTGCACGCTACGCTCGGTCCGTTTACATAGTGACATTTAATTTATTACTATACTAGCTGTTACTCGCGAGTTCGTCCGCGTGGTATTTAACAAAAACCGGACGAAGTCGCGGGTAACAGCTAGTCTAAAATAAAAGTAGCCTAAGTTACTCCTTGTTACATCAGCTATCTGCCAGTGAAAGTCCCGACAAAATCGGTCCAGCCATTTCAGAGATTAGCCGGAACAAACAGACAGACAGACAGACAGATAGATAGACAAAAATTGTAAAAAAATTAGTGTTGGTATATGCACCGTGTATACATCCAAATGCACTTAGTAAAAAGCGGTCATTTTAATATTACAAACAGACACTCCAATTTTATTTATTTGTAAATAGATATTTGGACTGGGTGATATTGGGGTGAGTTGTGTTTTGACTTCCATGGGAACATCACAGCTATGAAACGCTATAATAATAATAATACCAGCCCTTTTTACTGTCTCACTGCTGGGCACGGGCCTCCCCTCAATGCGAGGGGGATTAGGCCATTGTCCACCACGCTGGCCCAGTGCGGGTTGGCGGAATTCACACATCTTTCGAGGGGTTCTCTCAGACATGCATGTTTCCTCACGATGTTTTTCCTTCACCGTTTGGCAAGTGATAATCGTGGTAGAAAATGAGATTCGCTCATGAATTCCCAGAGGTGCGAGCCGGGGTTTGAATGTGCGATTCTCGTTACCGAGGCAAGGGTTCTACCAACTGGGCTATCAATGCTTGCTGAAACGCAGGCGACACCTTTTTATTGTTGGGTAAAAACCCCCATTAAATTGCTTCGTCCATTGTAGAGCCACGGCGCCATTGCGTTACATTAGGAGTTAAAAAGCTTTTACACCTCATCGAGCTTGTAAAATCCCATGCACTCTATTCGCTAAAAAAGTCACCATAAAATGTCGCATAATCAAGTTACACCCCGGAAGCGTAATGTTGAATTGTGAAATCACTCGCCGTCAAAGGCACGGCGTGGACACACAAATCCAATTTGGCTGTTTCGACTTTCATAGGACTAAACGCTTGTACCAATTAAACGACGCGGAAAATGCGTCTCGTGCCCTTTTCAACCCTTTTTTGATCAGCAATATTGGGTGGTGTGTGGTCAGGGTACAACTATTCGGGTCTGACGGACGAGATGAAAGTGGAATTATGGGAGCAGGGAAGCTTAATTGTGTGTCCACATCTATAACATGTAAGTCTGTATCTTACTCATGCCTGTAAATTGAATGTTTTTGGAAAAAGACAATCGCTTCAGAAATTATTTTGCAAACTGAGGCCGAATCCATTTTTTTTTAATTTTGCTGATAACTTGGCACGGTTAAAGCTTATAGGCCGAGTCGTGATATAGGACACTTTTATTCCATTTTTTTTTCTGTGATCACATTTATATGATCCTGAAACTATATCAATTTTGACGCAATATCGCTCATAAGCAGCCTAATATGAACTGCTTTTGCAGCGATTAGCTCGTCATCTGTCATTGAATCGGTTCTAATTATTACTAGTAAGAGGTAGATGTGACATTGAAGCACTTAAAACATCTCTAAGTAACCTTTCTGTGACTATATCCGTGATGTTATGTATATAGGTACTTATGACTGCAAGTCTTTCTCAACCTTTAAAACACAGCCCTATTCTCTGAGACCCATCTAAAGTCCATTACTAAATCAGATCTGTAATTGCCAATGATGTTTGCCCTTGGGAGTGTAATCGTCAATTTAAACTTAACAGAGGTTAAATGCTGGGTAGTGGCGCCCTCTGGGGACGCTAAATGACATGCCCGTATCATCTAATGGACTCCTCGAGTGGAGATTGGATGTTATGTTTAAAATGTACGAAATCACGCTGAATTAAGCTCGCGTTGGTAGTATGACGTGGTTTTGGTGATGAAAAGAGCTTACTTGAACACAATATAACATCATAATTATGATACAGAAGTACTATTTCGTTTTTTATTATATTGTACTTTTTATCGTCGTAAAATATTCTGGATACTTTCAAAGTCAAATCATTTCTTTGTGTCAATAAAGTTGTTATTATTATCATATATTTTGTGAAAGCTTACGGAGACACTTATAAATTGCGAGTTCACAATTATTTTTTATAGAACACAGCAGCCTTGTCTTTTTTACTTTCGCCAAACTGTCAGGTGTGTTACAAGAAAAGTTATTTTTAGCTGCAGTGTGTTGCCTTTCAAGACGCACACAAGCTACACCATGACATCTTCATTGAAGCAAGATACGATCCCCAACTCAATATTTGGATATTCTCGCAAGCTATGTTGGAGTTTTTATAAAACAACTATTATTTATAGGTGCACACACATGTGACATCAATTAGAAATTGTAGCGACAACGAAAATAAATAGAGCAAATGTAAATGAAACACGAGAGCCGTTGGCCCGTCAATTTATTGTTTTCGTTAGTGTTACTCGTTACACAAATAACAGTGAAAATAAAAAGGTGTCGGCCTGTCTGTCGAGCAACTTGCTAACAATGTGACGGCAAATAACAAAGCGTTGACGAG